>WBMZ01008947.1:2500-12500 GCA_013400975.1 Atrichornis clamosus
TTGTGACCTTTAGGACTTTTTTGCCTGTTTTTCCCCAAAAGTGTAACTGTGGGGAAACATTGCAATCTGATGTTACAATGTTACAATGAAATTGTGTGTAACAGTGTAATTAAATACTTATCCATATATAGTTGATATTCCTCCCTGTTTTCTTGAGAGATGAGTTAAAGATTTCCATTATATTTTAAAAGAGTTCACAATATGAGTGACAGAATTAGCTTCTTTAAGTCAAAGGTATTTAGACTTTATGTCTGGCACAAGAAAACCATATTTTTCCATGGTCAAACTTTGTTTTGAGTCCACAGAAAAATTTAAGTTTTCCTTATTTGAGAGAATCAGTACAGAAGTAGTAGCTACATTATTCTGACTTGAAATTCACATTCAGATTTCATCCTAAATGCACACCAAAAAAAATTCCAGAAAAGTGTTGAGAATTTTGTGACACAAAATACGTTCTAGCAGTCCACAGCTGATTTAAAAAAAACCCAGCTGTAACTCAAATAAATAATTTTGTAGCTTGAATCAAGCATTTTTCATCCCTTTATTCAGCTTGTAGCATGCAGATTAATGGATGTGTTTCAGTAACTTTGACAGTATGTGTTCACTGAACAATTGGACCCCCAAACAAGGGTTTATTTAGCTTATGAGTCTTTAGTTTTCTTTTGAGTCTTGAGATACTCAAAAGTGTTCCAGATTACTCCTTTCTCCAGCTCTACTCGCAAGAGTTCACCCTGAGTTGTAGACATTTATCTGATATGACTGATAAATTTGGACAATCATTTTCCCTCTCTCTAGAGATCCACTTTGGCCCCTGCAACTGTTGATCAGTTGAATAAAATTATTAGACACAGTGTGCATGGACATCTAGAAGAATCAATGTAGTCAAAGTGGTTTAAAAGCTCTTCAGCCAGTTGGAATTAGAGTGTGGAAGCTGGCATTACTTTGAGTTAGGGAGGTATCTACGTTTGTCAGTACAATCTTAGCCTTTGATTTCCATAATAGCATACATAAAACTATATTCATGCAACATGTATGAACAACTGCTACTGTAATTGCACACAAAGGCAGATTACCTACTCACTTCTTTGCTCCTGCAGTTTCTCCCTATGTTTGGCAGTTATGGCCATCAGGTAGGCAGTTTGGGAAATCTGGCACACATTGCAATTATTCAAACAGTAAGTCCTACCATTGAAGAACTAGAAGCATAATCTCATCCAGAATAATTAAAGTTCTGGCTCTCATCAGCTGTTAATTGCAACACAAGGAAGACCAAATATTGAAGCTGACCCCATACCACAAATGTGTTCTTGGAGGGATCTTGAAACTAAAGACAGAAGGGAGAATCTGAAGGTTTTCTGAAGCAGCCACAACATAGCACTCAGCAAATGTCCAACCAAGCAAGTACTCATAGCATCTCTAGGGTACAAAGACAAAAAACCTCCAAACATTTCCATATTGTCAGGATTCCGCAGGTGTTAGATTGGACTTCTGAGGTGCTGAAAGACTTTGACACTCTATTCATTGTTCTTCTGATCACTGTAAACAAAAGTTGAATCTTAGGAGGTAATGTTGGGTTTTGGTGCTTCTTTACCTCACATAGCACAGCTTGGAATAGAAAATTCTTTATTGGTTCAATGTTAGAAGGTGATCACTGAGTTTAAATGTAGCACAAAGGCAGTTCTTCTTGGAAGAGTCATCATCTACTAATATTTCATCCTCAGGCAGTAAGTTTGTGAGTGCATGTTTTGTGATGCATGAATGTGTTCTCATGAATATGCCTGCAAGGGAGAAAACCCAACCTGTATCCAGTATACAATGTGTCTAGTCCTTTAGATACACTGAAATAGTTTATTTTAAATTTAAGGACTTATTGTCAATCTTCTCAACCCTTCTCTGCTTTTCTCCAAGAATTCTTGAAAATTTGCTAGATGTATGTATTTAAAAGGAGCTCATCATCCCTCATGTATCAGCTGAAAGTAGTCCTTTCCACAGGCACCCTGTCTGCTTGTGGAAGCTCCTTTTGTTCTGATGGAGCTCTGTCACTCTGAGGTCCTCATCCATACAGGGACTACAAATTTGGAACTGGCCAATTGTCACTGTAAGATGCATATATGTCTATCTGGAATGTATTTTCTAAGGCTCTCAATATTTAGTTATTTGCAGAAATTAATGTAAACAACTCAAAATTATAGCATAAGTCATAGCATGTGAGCCTTTATATATGGCTCAAGCAGTTCACCAAGCTGATATATGTTGCCTTAAGTGACAGGGACGCAGTGGCAGAAGAAGTAGCTTTGTATTCTCTTAGAAAGGTTATTAGGCAAAACAAAAGTAGACTTAGCTCTAGTAATCTTAATTATAAGTTTTTCCAATTTTGTCAAACAACTTTTGTCTCATTTGCCTATGCACATGCGTACACAACTATTTTGTTGGTGTTCTGCTGTTAATACACCTTTCATATCTGCATTTTAATTAATGCTGTAGTTCTCACATCATCAAAAACTCCCATTAACACAGGTGGGAGATCTGCACAGAGACAGAGGACCAGATATTGCTGCATCTTTTATCTACTGCACCATTCCAGAAAGAACCACACACATTTTCAAAACATAACTCTTGGTAAAATAGGCATGTAGAAAATGCAACTACGTAAAAATGATATAATGTTAAATACAATGTAAAATATAAAAATATATAAATAAGAAGAGTGTATGCTGCTTTGACTCACTCCAGCTGCTAAGCATTAAGCATTTCTCCTTATTTACTACAGATTTCTGAAAATTCTGGTCAATAGAAAGCTCTTAAAATAAAACCATGGACACCACAAATACTTAAAAGATGTTAAGAAAATTGTGCAGGATAGGTCCAGAGGAAACTTTTGAGAAAAAATTTTCATAATAAATGTGAAGCTTATCAAACAGGTTTCATTAGTAGTAGTAGTAGTAGTAGTAGTAGTAGTAGTAGTAATAGTAGTAGTAGTAGTAGTAGTAGTAGCAGTAGTTGGAAAGATAAAACATGGAAGCAAGACTTTAATGAAATACCTCTGTAATGGAGAAGCTCTGCATTATCTGCTATGTCTGTATATGTCTGGACTTTTTAAAGAGAGGCTGCCTCTCCTGCTTCAGGAGGCTGGGGGCGGTTCATGTGCAGTAGTGATTGTAACACAGGCCACAACTGCCCACTACCACCGTTTGCACAGTGTGCTTTTTACTGTGTCACCTGGTAATCAAACTGCATCTATTTTGATTGTGTTTTCCTGTGCATAATTAAAAAAGGTATCATACTCCATAAAATATATTTACAGTAATCTCACAGATAGTAGAGGATATACTTTATTTTCCTTCAGGGGAAGGAGAGTTAAATAGAAAAGTAATTCAATGAAAGGATGGGGGTATTTAAATAAATACATTTATGTGAAGGAACTGATATTCTCTATTAGCTCAAAGGGACATGGGCTCTTTTCCAGCCATGGTATATTTAATTGTAAAGACCTTGGGTTAAAAAGCTTTTATACAAATATTTGCAGAATTGAAGCCAATGTTCTTAAAAAAGGAATTTTAATTAAAAAAAAATTTTTAGATCCCCATAGCACTTCAGAGTTTTAGCATCTTGATTCTTAATTTTTCCTAAATTTCCAGTCTTCCCACTGAGCATGAGAAAAGTTTGGAGCTATATTTTTCTGAAGTATCTAGAAACTAGAATGACAACTAGTCAAAGAATGACAACTAGTCAAAGAATGACAATTCAGTGCCTGAGAGTCCCAGTACTTCAAATTCAAGATTCCTAGAGTATCCTGAGTTGGGTGAGATCCATGAGGATTGTTGACTCCAAATTCTGCCTTCATACGGGGCAACCTAAATGTTAAACCACATAAAAACCAAACAAACCATGAAGTTGAGCATTGTTGAAGCACTGCTTGAACATCAACTGGAGTCTTGGGATCATGACCACTTTCTTCAAGAGCTTGTTCCAGTGTTTGACCACCCTCTCAGTGAAGAACATTTTCATAATATCCAGTCTGAATTTCCCCTTACGTAGCTTTAATCCATTCTGTCACCAAACACCAGAAAGAAGAGAACAACACCTCCCTCTCTGCTCCCCCTCATGAGGACGTTGTAGATAGCAATGAGATTACACTGCAGCCTCCTCTTCTCTGAGCTGAATAAACAAAATATCCTCATTTGCTCCTCATAAGTCATGCCCTCTAGTCTCTTTGGTGTCTTTGTTGCCCTCCTTTGGATCTCATAATATATTATGGAGTACAAAACTGCACAGAGTATATGAGGTGAGGCGGAGATCAGTGGGACAGTCTCTTCTTTTGACGAGTTAGGTATGCTGTGCTTGACACACCCCAGGGTACCGCATGCCCTTGTGATCTCGAGGACACACTGTTGACTCATATTGAGCTTATCAGCAACCACGTAGTTGCTGTGGGATTTCAGGCACTTAAATGCTTGTCTGGCTGTGAGAACTGAACCAAGGATGTGGAGAGAGCAGTGGGTCTCATCTTCAGCCTCTCCTTGTTGCTGGGAGGGGAGTGTGCTCACACAGACTTCCCTGTCCCACTCAGCCTCTTATGTTTGTCACCATCCAGGGTGAGACAGGACCAAGAGGAAAAAGATTTGGTCAGTAGAAATAAGGGACAACCCTGATAATGAAGGAATCACTGTAACTGACATCATACCTTCTGGAAGAGAACAACACTCATCAAGTTGTCTTGCAGCTTGAATTTTAGAGTGTAGCCCTCATCCCTGCGTAGAGTGCTGGCAGCCCACTGTGCTGAGTGGAAAGCAAGCTCCTACTGATTGTATGTAATTTTTGGATCTGTTACTTAAAGGCATTTTTAGTTCTAAATTGTAAAAAGTGAAGGTATGGTAATACATCAAGATGTTTAAACAAAAATGGTTGACTCTTTCATGGATATCTCATAGGTTAATTATAACCTTCCCCTGTAATAAGAACTTCTTATGTAAGTAAGGGGTGGAGAGTTGGACTGTCATCGAACTATAAGTTGTGTAAAATTCTGAATGACACTGTCCTGCATTTCCATTTGTAGAATGACTTTGCCTGGACCTTTTGTAGAAGTGTGTTAATTCACAGATTAGAATCTAATGATATAATGCTTCTTTGCCTTGCATTCAAAAGAGTCTCTTTGTAGAGGATCTTCATTGATTAATTTCTGAAATTCTTTGTCACATGGCAAACATTTTAGAGTGAAATGCAGAATCATAGTCAGGACTCCTTTGCAAAAAACTAAAATGAAACATTTCAGTGATTCTCACTGATTGAAATATACTGTCTTGTATCTATATCATCACTTAGTAAACCTTAATTATTCTGCTGTGAGTACATATAAAAATGCCCTAGGCAGTCTCACATACATTTTCCTACAAGGTATTAACACCAAAATATGTCTTACTCGCTAATCAAATTTGTGTAGTAAAAGTTTTCATCCTTAGAGGATGGCACAATAAGGCAAGGAGAAATTAAGTGATTTATTTATGGATATACTGTGGGCAAGTGAAACTATAGAATTTGAACATGTACATGATAGTTACCCATCTACTGTTCTAGACATCAAAAAAACCAGCACAGAAAATTAACATTTAGTACTTTGGAAAAAATTACTTGTCTTAACACATTCATTTACTGATTGTACCTGAGTTTGAACGTGTCAATATAGCTTTATAGCAAAAAACATGATATTTAAAATGTAGGAAAGAAAACACACTGGGAAAGCTTTCTGCAATGAGGGAAAAAAGATTTTGAACAGTTATTCCATTTTCCAGTTTTCAAAGGTTCTACATTAAATGAAAAACCTCACTCAGTAGCTCCTGCATTTGCCTGTTTCTGGTGTTAATTATCTTTTGTTTGCCCTTGATAATCCTGAGGTTGGTATGCAGATAATGAAGGCTGCAGATTCATCTCAAAGTGTAAAAAACAATGGCATTGTCAATTCTGCATCACAACACTTTATAAATTATGAATGTTATCCACATTAAGGAGAATGCTAGACTTTTAAAATTACTTCCATGAATAGATTAAATTACAAGTATTATTACATTTCATTTTATTAAGTGCATCTTAGTAGTTATTAGGGCAAATGAACATGTTCTCTCAATTACATAATAACATTAGAAGTAAAAATTATGCATTGACACTCCCAAATGCATAATGCAGCATTGTATATTAATCATCCCAAACAATATTTTTGGTTTATATAAAGACAATGATTACCTATTGAAAAATAACAGTCTTATTGATATACTGCAGTTCAGCTCAAAGAATAATTTTTCATATAAAAGCTTTGATTCTTTTCTGGATAGTTCAATAATTTCTAAGGAAAAAAAAGTAAGAGTATTTTAATTACTTTTTTTTATTAATCTAATTACAATAAGACAAATTTTATCATATATTTCATTTTAAAATATCCTGGGCAAGACAATGTAGGATGCATTCAGCATATACCAAATAATTTAAGAGAACATTTGTTAATTTTTTTTAACTTTTAGCAAATTGTAATTATTTACATGATACAGGTTTTAAGTTACATTTTATTTCTCTCAGATAATTTCAGTGGATTGTCATGTTGCCTTTAATTCCAAGAAAAACCTTTCATGTAAGTAGATTAATATTGTTTAGGGTGTTGCCTAAGAAGACTAGGAAAAGCACCTGACACTATCACAGTGACCTGAGTGGCTACATTTGAACCCACTGGAGTAAGAGAAGGATTGAATCCTTGCACTGACATCTGTGGCAGCCAGATATTTTAGACACCTGCAGAGCAATTGATAAAATCAATACTTCCAGATACTTTTGCAGTATCTAATTTTTATTTGGCTGTGATATATACATTGATTGCAATCCTTGTAAATGCAGTTCTTAAAGTTGTCTAGATAACCATGTCTCATTGTTTCCATTTTTTCTAATACTTTGTGTTAATTAGATTTGGTAATGCACACACTGATGTACTGTTATTTACTTTAAAATAACTAGCAAATTTTTCAGCATGATTACTTGAGGGATAATAATTCAATCCTTAAAAAGCAATTTTTACAATGTCAGCAATTTTTCTTCAGACAAGGAAGAGTTTTTTCTCATTTACTGTATTTTTCTATTTTGATTTTAATTTAACACACCTGCCGTCAATATCATAGACAGATTTTGCCACTTTACAAAACATTGGTACATGATGGACTAATGTTTTCTGGGGGCAGTTATTGAATCATCAGCAACGTAACAAAAATAAATAAGAGACAATTCTGGTATAATTCATACCAGCTACAGATTGCAGTCAATAAATCATCTTCGTAAGAGAATTCAAATCACTCTAAATTTGTTGGTCTAAATATTAAAATGCTAACACATGCCTTCTTTATCATATGAGTCTTGAATACATCATATGATCTGCTTGATTCAGCAAGAAGAGCATATAAATGTGCAATATTACTTACTCCTAGAGAATACTAAAAAGTGTATTTTAATTTGATATATTTTTGCATGGAAACTCTGTCTGAGAATTAAAATGTCCTTTGTGCTGCTTAAAAACTTTTTCCTCTCATATTCTGCCGTTATGCTTCCTACAAGCCGGGGTAGAATTTATGAATACAACCCACAGAAAGCCTGTGGAAATGTCCCTAACAGAGAACATGTAGAATCAGCAAATGTTCTAATTGGTCATTTCATGGGAGTATGTAGACACTGTAATTAGACATTGTTTATATTAGCAATGTATTGGGTAACATGAAATGACTAGGTGATCCTTCTGGCCTAATGTTATTAACTAAACAAAGTAAGTTAGCCTCTTTATCATTGTTACATTGGATTAAAAATGACTGGAACTAATACATGTGCAGTTGACAAAATAACTATCCTTCTTAGTTCTAATTAGTTCTCAATTAAATTGTATCAGCAGTGGTGTCAGACTTAACAGCTACATTAAATTGTCTTTGAATCTGATTCCTGTAGTTCTCTCTTGTGCCAGGAAGGAAGTTTCAGATATGAAAGTGTTAACAGCTCCTTTGAAATTACTCCTATTTAAGAAGAAAAATCATATTACTTTCTTAATCTTTCTAATTCTATTCTCATAAGATGATCTTGGATTTGTTCCTTTAGCACAGACTCTTTAGTGCAGTCCTGATTTCTGTATTAATGAATTGAGAAGATGACATCAGGCTCTTAGGTAAGTGCTATAAACTCAATCATATGATTTTTATGGTAATATATCATGTATAAAAAAAGTCCAATATTTTGTCCTTTCTTACATCGATGTTTCTTTGAAAAGTAATAGTTGGATGTCATGTAGGTGGCACACAAAAGACCATGTAGTAGTTTGTAATTTACCTTTTGATCATCACAAGAAAAATTTCTACTGGGAAATGAAAGCCAAACATAATTCACTAAAATTACAATGAATGCCCTCTAATCAATAGAGATAAATCTAGAGTTTGTTGTTAAATCGATCCTCTCCTTTATAGAGATATACTGTCTTGATTGTTTTAGGGATAATTATTTCAGAGGGAATTTTTACAATGATTAGTAGAAACGAGACAACAGTAAACTTGACTCGGATCCATTGAATTACTGTGCTGCAAAGTGCATTTGTCTCTTCTAGTTTGAAGCTTACTGATATCAATACTGATTTATATCATTTCATGTGATGATGTTTTCCTGAGAGAAATGAAGTTGATTTCATTTCGGAAATGAACAGCCTCGGTGTTTGTTTTTCTTTTATAAAATTGTCAGCTCTTGCCAATATAAATACTCACTGATGCAGACTTTCTCTTCCTGTTTTTTATCACTTAGGCTGATTCCTTGACATACATCATATTGAAAAAGTCCAGATAAACTTTAGAGAAATAAAAAATAATGTTTAGATTAGAAAGACAAAGGTTGAAATAAAGGATTACTTAAAATGATGTTACTGAACTATTTCTATACATATGAAAATGCAATTTAAATATCAAAGATTTAAAGTCAGAAGTTTTCTGCTTCAGTTTCCATTTGTAAATGAAGATCTTTGTAAGTCCGCATGATTTCAAGAGCTCACATACCATAAGTCAATACAGCATTTAAAAAGATAAAGAAAGAGGGCAAGGAAGAGACAGAGGGATGAGTTTCTATGGATGAAGTAGATGTAATTGCTTGCAGTACTTTATCGAAGCGAAATTAAACTGCAATACATTATTCAGAAAAAATAGACTTATGTAGCATTTTGATTAACATAATAAAGTACATATTCTACGTGTGAATGAATAAAGGATAGTAGGTATAAAGCTTGAAGTTTTGCATAATGTATTCTGTCATCTAAACTTTTCATTAGCAAGAATAAGGTGAATTATGTAATTCAGAGAACATCCCAACCTAGAGTGTCTTTTAATGCAAGCAGTCTAATTGGAAATAGTTACAATTCTGTGCAAAACGAAATAATTCTCTAATGAATAACATGATAAAAATGTGTTTGTTTTTCCTCCTTAAATTGTCATTAAATTTAAATGTCTAATGCTAGGAATTTCTTTAATTTAACATTAATTTTGATAGTATGTGTTTTTAAATGAGTGCTTAATATTAATTCTATCACCCTTTCAAGGAACAAGGAAATAAAGTTTTTTAGTACTTATAAGAAGAAAGCATATTCTGTAATTGGTTATTAGCTGAATGTTACAAAAGTAGAAATCTAGTTTGAATGATCATTTTAGAAATGTATAATTTACTGCACTTACTACATAGCTTTCACTAGAAAATTGTACAAATACACTCAAAGAGCTGTTCTGAGAAACAGGAAAGAATTATTTATTGAAATGTACTGAATGCTATGTTCTTAAAACAGAAAACTCCAGCTGTCTTTTCTTAGCTATCTGGTACTTATTAACATCCTTAGATAGTGTTTTTTTAACTCATATTTTTGGTAATCAATATGCAAATGTTATTTACCTTACTCTGCACAATAAGGCATTTCTCATAGCAGCAATTCAACTTTAATTTGAAGGGCTAAACTTAG
>WBMZ01008947.1:17500-52384 GCA_013400975.1 Atrichornis clamosus
ATAAATGCTAATAAATGCTCAAAAGAAAGAGATTAGAAATGTGATTTAACACAGTCAGGGATTATGGTTATTAAACAGAAATACCTATTAATTTTTTTCTATTTATTTTTCTTCATTTTTCATTGACAGTTGCTTAAGATGCTTTTGATATTGATAGTGCAAGGAGGAGCAAATGCTTGCACTAATGACTTGGACAAGTTTCTGCTATTTGAATTTGCTAGAGATTTTATTATATAGCACCATAGCTCAGGACAAGCTAATGGCATTTCACAGCCTATTTCCCCATATTCCCTAAATTCTGATTTGCCAAGAATGAAATGCATGCACACATACTCTGGAGCATGTGTTAAATCTGTGCTAAACATTTTCCATGTAACTTCCAGCTGGCAACATTTTGCCAGAAAGCCTGGTACTTAGAAATGATAAATAAATAAAACAAACAGAATCTTGTGTTGTAATAAGGAGACAATGCAACAGCTGTGGAGCATGGAGTAAATTCAGCTTGACCTGATGTGGACACAGTGGCTGGATTTTACCCAGGAGATATTAGCAGTATTCAGATTCTTAAGGGGAAGAGTGTGCAGAGGGAAGAAGGGATCTCATTGGGAGGTCTCTTAGCACATTTGGAAAAATAAACAGAGAATCTATGAAAAATAATATTTAAGCAGCAAAATCAGCATAAGCTGTCCTCCTGCAGTATGTTGAAAAAACATGAACTTGTCTTGTGAAGAAAAAGTAGGGAACAGAGCTCTGTTTTTTTAATTTTGTTTGAAGGGAGTATAGGAAGAAGACAGAGCGAGGCTGGAGCTTGGGAAGGCAAACTGTGTGACAACCACAGCCACCAAGTAAAGAAAAACAGTGAAGGTAAGGAAAGCCAAAGCAAAGGTGCTGTATCAAGAGTGCTTCTAAAGGGTGCTACTCATTAAAGAAAAGAAGACACCTACAAGCATCTTGAATTATATTTACAAGGGCAAAAGTATCATGTAATACAAATGCTTCTGTCATAAAAACATTTTCAGTTCAAGCAACTTTTGACAGCAGTTCCTCAGCACCAGTAGTGGTAACTACAAGTGCAATAGCAAAAACTGCAGTAGGTGAAACATTTGTGTCTGTTTTGCTTTACTTTTCGTGCATGGGCTGTCTTCTACTTATAGTAGTGCACATTGACTGCTCTTTACTGAACATGGTATAGTAATAACTAACTGAAACTTGTATTATTGGTGTCCTCTTGTTACTGAAGGTGAAATCCTGGGCGGTTTCTCATACAAGGTAGTTCTATATAATAAGGATGAACACCCTGATATTTATTTATTCTTTAGGCACATTTGGAAACAATGACTGTGTAACAACCAGTTTCAGTGGTGAAACTGGAAACCAGGGATCAAATTTAATATCTATACATCAAGTAGGTAAATCACATTCCTGTATGCTGATTTCCTGTTATTCAGCTGGTAGGCAGAACTTTCTCCGTTGGAAACTGTAGTAGTTTGAGAGAAAGTAAAATGGAGTGTCATTAATCTGTAGTCTCTTATGTTTTCACTCAAGTGCATGAAGGAGGCTAAGCAAGAATTTCCAACACAACCAACACTCTGACTTTGGCTTGACTGGGTTGTCAAGATCAAATGACTTCTTTTGCCTGGTATGTGCTCCTCTGCTTTTTACGTCCTTGATATCCCAGTTTATACGTGTGCACATGCTGACTTCCTCCAGGACACCACAACCCATCGTGATAATTGCACTGCTACAGCTACCTGCTGTGTTAAAGGTCAGCAGAAGGGCCTTAGCGGTCAAGTGGCACTTGCCTATCAAAATGCAAAATACCGGGGTGAAAGAAGTAAAACTCAACTATTATATGTTACAAAACTTGAGACATTCAAAGTCGAGTATATCATTCTCATGTTCCAATACCCAGAGAAGAATGTCACAGCATGACTCCATCCTCGTGATGGAGAATGAAAGAAGAATGAAAAATAATGCAAAGTTATCTCTTTTTTGTTAAATCTATTGTAATCTTGTGTTCTTCCTCTGTTACTGCACTGAAATAAAGACATTTTAATCCCAGGGTACAACTGAGAAAAGCCCTGATCTAATAATTGTAAAACCTCCCGATCCGATATTTTAGGACTCAGAGTAGTTGTCACTTATGAATATTCATATAGACCAGTAAAAGAATTATATTCTGTCTGCAGTTACAGGCAGGAAAAGGACATGGTAAATTCTAAAGAGACAACAGTATTTTATGACACAGTTGTGAAATATTAAGGGCATCCACAACAAAATTCTTGCAAGAAAATATTTCAGGAGAATTGTACGGAATAGTGATAACACCATTCTGGAATAGATATTTTAGAGAAAAAAGATACAGGAATTAATCTCAAGTGCTAGAAATGCTTGAATTCTTCAAGGTAACCTGTTAATGTGCATGTTCATGAGGGTGTATCTGTGCTGCTTAGCTAAGACATTGAATGTTAAAGGCTAATACAAACTTTGCAAAATAAACTAGAAAACCAAGTCACACACTTCTTTTTTTAATGGAAGACAAGTTTTTATCTGAAGAAGGAATTTGCCTCCTGAAAGCTTGCCCTACGGTTTCCACTTAAGGTTAGTTAAAAATATGCAGTATTTTACACTTGTTCATATTCCTTCCTTTGTGATTAAGTAAAATGCAGAACTCCTTGATAGTAAAATAATAAATATTTAATAAGATTATTTTCCAGTGTTTTCTGACAAGTCAGTGCTTATATATAAAAAGGCCTAATCCCATCTTGGCAAGAGATTGACTTATTCCCATGGCAAATGCACTAACCCAAGCAGATACTCAGTAAGTTAGTTGGTTTGGAGGACTGATTTTCATCTGAAGTAGGAGACTTCTTGTGTTTACAGTATTCTCTGAGGAAATGGAAGTGGCCTTTTATGAGTTCTTCCATTCATAAACATCTTAAAAATAAAGGTAAGGTAATGTTGAGGCCTCTTAAACCAGAGGCTGATGGTAGCTTACCTGCTACCGTGATGCTGCTGAAAGGAAGGGAGTGCACTTTCTCCTCCCTTATCTCTCTCTATTTTTCCTTCCTTTGAACCCTCCTCCTGGCAAGACAAGTGTCCCTCCCTTCCAGCACTGTCCCTCTGATTCTGCAATATGCACTGGGCTTTTTTTTCCCCCCCTTCTCATTATCACATCAGGTATCTTTGCTTGCAGTCAATGAGGCTAAAGGGCTGGAGCACTCTCAGGGTTTTGAATGACAATGTTTCACTTCGTGTGCATAATACTCTATTCTTTCATTGACCAGATGAAGTCAGACTCCCGGCCACTACTGGGGTGTCATTGTCTCTGCTCCGGCCAGTGCCATTCAGGCCACGCATCCTCTCTAAGAGTTAGCTGAACCATCAGCAGGTATAAATGCTTGTCTGCTTAGCTGAGTCTGCAGTCTGAACTGCTGAGTTTTCAAGACTTTTGTGGATGGAGGCTGCAACTTATCTTCCTACCAGGTAAACATCTTAATAATTAGAACCAAATTTAAAACATTCTATTGACAGTAAAAATAGCTGCAAAAGAAGAAATATCAGAAGCTTGATGTTTTACCAAGGTAATCCAGGTGTCTTTGAAGAAACTCTTCTTGGGAGTTTTGTGGGAGGAGATAAGGTGTGGGAAGAAATATTTCTGGCTCTCTCACCGAGAGTTATGGTTCCCATTACTGAAATTATGTAAATAGACCTTTACATTTTCTTTCAGTCCCTGCTACTTCTTATATTTAATAGTTCATTGTATTTCAATATGTTTTGCATCTTCTGCTTATCCACAGAAGAGCTCGAATTTAAGGAATTTGTTTCCATCCTTCATCTGAAAATCTGTGATTTTTGAAGGAATGCCTCTGATTACTTGCCCTGACCTTTCCTAAAAATATCCCTGCTGAGCTTGCTTTTATATTGGTGTCTGCTAGGTCCTGTCTCCAGGACTACATTTTCCCTGGGACATCAGCCCTGAAGGTGTTCATAGAGAGGAAATTTGCTTTTTCTGAGTCTGAATACTTTAGTCCATGTCACACAAGTGTGTCTTCATGCACCAGGTACTGAAAATCATATCCTGTCTTGAGTTAAACCCATAAAAACTCATTACATCCAATGGAGATGCACAGGGAGAGTGAATAAGAAGTATTTAGCTCAGAAATGCTGGGCATTCATCTGTAAGCTCATTAATCTATTGATAGAGTCATCCTAGGTTCCAAAGTATGCCAGCACTTCCTATAATATGTTGTGATTGTGCTGCACTGTCAGCAAAGGTGGGTCGCGTGTTTAAAAATGACATTTGCTTTACCATTCTGCCTAAATTGTGGATAATGTTTTAATAAATGGTATTTTTAAAAAGAAATATATTATTTGATAAAATTATTACTCAAACTGAATTCCATCAAATTGTCACAGTTGTTATGTGCTTAAAAAGCTTCTGCTCCTCTATTATTAAGTGGTAAAGATTATAATTTGATAAAAATGAATACTAAAAAGACTGATTTAAAAAAGTATGTTTCAATAAAATTCAGCATAAAAATTCAAAGCAAAATGTAAAAAAAAGATTTTCTCTATCATTTTAAATCCACACATTTAAAAATATTTCAGTGAACAAATTAATGTTGCAATTGAAGGTATGTCACATGTACTACATACTCAGTTTCCAGCACTCTCTCATTCACTTATACGATAATTCATCAGTGCATACTTACACAATGTTTGCTTCTTTATTATAATAGAGACGAGTTTTGCACTGTAAACATTAATATAAGTGCAAAGGAAGTTGTGGTAGTAGAATGTAAGACCTAGTGCTATGCAAAACCTCTTAGTCAAGGTCATTTGTTTTGGGGGTGTATATATATAGCTCCATCCCTGGCAGAGTTTTTTGCAGGCATAACTTCATAACAGTGCTTTTCTAACATGACTACTAAATATATTGTAGCTGATTTTTCCTTGACACTAATTTAACCATAATGACTGCTCTGTTTTTAACTCAGAACAGGAGACTGAAAACTGCAGGAAACTATTCTTTTCTTGTTCAGGTTAAAAAAAAATAAACTAATAATCAAGTAGTGGTCAAGCATTCAAAAGAGAATGGTAGGAAAACCAGAGAATAAAAATCTTTGAAGGAGTTTCAAATTAAGGATCTGAACTACAGCTGAAAGAATTTTGCTTACTTATTAAATCAGCAACATTGTCAATTGAATGGAAAATAGAAATTAACTAAATAAGTAAACTACAGAAAATAAGAAATAAAGAAAAGCATTGCAATGACCCAAAGAATATGAAGATAGTAGCAATTTCTTGAATACTTGATAAACTAAAAGAAAACAAGAGTAAATATATAAAAATAGACCCTGCATATTTAGATTTTTTCTTCGTATGGTAAGACTCCTTCTATTAAACAAACAAACAAAATCTCTACAAACAAACAAAAGAAGAAGCCAGGTATTAGTCTGATCCTGGGATGCCAGTGTCCCTGTGCCATGTATCATTCATTCCATCCAGGACAGAATTAGTGCTAGGATTCCTTTGCACTTTCACTTGGCATTTATTCGTGCAAGAGATGGCACAAGTGCTTCAATATGCTAGTTCCAGTGACAGCTTGAACAAGAAGGACCTGCTACAAAACAAGACCTCCGGAGTTACCAATTAGGGGAGTGAGTTATGGTAATTTGGGCTTCTGTGCCACCACTACAATACTAGCTCTAGCACCATCATCACAGAAACTGAACCCATGGGTGAGCTGACTACACCAGACTCCAGTCAAGAGCAACATTTACCTCAAAGAACATATTTTTGTGCTTTAACAAAAGCCAAGTTTAATAAACTTTAATAAACTTTTAATAAAGATAAATTTCAAATTGCATTTCAAGCTAAAACTGCAACAGTGTCTTAACAGTGAAGTCTAAAGGGTATTGAGTCTATAGATCATAAATAAAAATAAAAAATACCATGGCAATACATTCTAAAAGAAGTTGATCTTCAGCTCCATGAAGCACAGTAGATTTTAATTTTGTAACAGAATAGTAGGCAGCCTGAGGTCTTTATCTTATCATAGGACTTACGAGTAGGTCAGGTACCACCGCTGGAAACCAGGCTTGAGCCCAGGAGTACAAGTGTCAGACGAGAGACATCTCAAAGTGTGCAGCCCAGCTGCTAGGAAGGGAAAAAACACTACAGTGTGAGTGTGTGTGTTGCTACATCTTGTTGGCCTGGAATGCAGCCTGGTACTCATATGAGCACGTGCTACTGATGAAACTGGTTATCACTTCCATCACAACCTATTGACCATCTTGTTCTGGTGACGTCACAGGCGACGGAGTGACCATGCATGAAAGTGCCCTTGTTCTTTTGATATGGAAATTATCTGTTGCATTCCAAGGGTTAAATCAGATAGACTTGGGGGGAGGGGCAACTGAGCATTTTAATCACAGTGTAAGATAAAATAATACTTCAGGACAGGTAACAACATATATTTGTGTCCCTGAAGTGTTATTTGAGCTGTTTGAATGATTTATTTTTCTCTTCATTTCCTAAATGAAAAATTACCTTTTAGAATTTCCAGCCACCTGAAGTATAAAGACCTTGAGAAAACCCGAGGCAATCCGTTCCTCTTAGATTTATCTGATATTTACTGAAATAATAAAAAAAATTAATTAGTTAACCTTGTTTTAGAAATAAAAACTCCAAAAGTTCAAAACGAAAACCTAAAAGTTTTGCAACTAGTAAAATTAGTTTAAATGTATCTGAGTTTTCTTTTTCTTCCTCCCCCGGAATTACTTACCAAATTTCTCATGAATTAATAAATCCTGAAGTAGCTTTTTAAAGGTAATTTACTCCTTTTGCCCATCTCCACATGTATAATCAGCAGTTATTGGTCATAAAAATACCAGGTTTTACATGCAGACTAGGTACACGTCTCTTCTGACTATTTTTTAAAATAAAATTTCTAATTTCTATGCTACAGGATTCACTTCTTCTCTACCGTATACATGATAATGATCTTGGATTTCTGGTTCCAGTCAGACTCTGATATTGACTATATATTCTTAATATTATTCTTTCATTTTTTTCTTGGTAAGCTGTTCTTGAGGTAATTTCTGCATTATTTCTACTAAATATTTATCTAGCTTGCATTATATGAGTTCACCAAGCTCTCCAAATAGTTATCACCTGCACAGAAAAAAATCTCTGACACCTTAGAGCAACCTAAAGGCTAAAGATGAACTTCTGACATTAAGAAATTTTATATCTTTTTGGCTAAGGACAATACTTTAGTGTAAAGGAGTTTTAGCTTGTTAATACAAACACAGGCCTGATTTTAAGGTAGTATTTATTTATGACTTTTTTTATATCAAGGCTCTCTAAACTTCACCTGTAATACACTCTACCATGGTTTCACATAAAACTGTCTACCAGAAGGGATTGACATTAGTTATGAGAGCGAGTAGCAGTAGCTCTTTAGACATATAACTACTGTGCCATTTTGATGTAATTCAGTTTAAATTTCAAACATTTCTATTTAACATAATCAAGTGGTATGAAATCTTCTTTTAAAATGGCAAGTATACAGTGCCAGCTCAATTGGCACTTAGCAACGGTCCTTTTGCAATATGCACAATAGCTTCCAGCAGGGAGTTTTTTAAGGATCATCCTTTGAGAGCACAAACTCACACACGTACAATCAGGACACATCAAGGTTCTATCTCCAACTCCCTTTGAGATGTTATTTAGCTAATGCACAAATGTTACAGCTAAGATGTTAGCCTGAAAAATAGAACAAGCTGTTGTGTGCAGGTACACATATTTTCTTTTTTCATTCCAGGATATCTTCATATTACAATTTCACATAAAGTAACAACTAGAAAGGTGTAATATGTGATTTTTACTCAATAGGTGGATTTCCACATTTAAATGCACTGCAGCCATCAAGTGCCCCTTCTTCAATCCTGTATTATGTAGTGGCAAAGCACTGTTGAGTGGGTATACAGCTGCAGTCAGTACTGGATATTCTCTAGTTAGAGTATTGCTGGAAAGACAGAGCTCTCTCACAGGCTGCCATCACCAGCAAACATTGCTATGAGCATAGCTGTTCGCTGTCCAATGAAAAGAAGAGATCTGGCCCTGCAGCGAGCTTTCCTCAAGAGAGTCAAATCCTGGCAAACAAGCCCCTGGTTTCAACTGCAAACCTCCCATACTTATTGGTTGTCTTCCAAAAACAGTACTGAACCATATAATAAGTTCAAATTTCATTAAGCCCGGGAGCAGAGGGAGTTTGTAGCATGCTGCTAAAATCATGGCATAATGCTCTGAACGAGATGATTGTATTATAATCTCATTCCAGTTGGGATCTTCTTTTCCTAATAGAAGGCTTTTACATTCAAGATAGGAAAGTAAGAGGGACTTCAACACTGAAGTCTGCAATGTTGGTACTAAATACTTTGCTTAGATATTTTGCACATGGAAAGAGATGATGACATTAATATTACTACAGTAATGCTGTCTCGAGTGTAAGACTTCAGTATTGGCTGTAATTCTGTTCATATGGAAAACTACAACAACAACATGGCAACAATACGGTGAAAGCAAGAAGACTATGTTTGCCTGATGACAAATATTTTTTTCCAAAGTAATAAGAAATATGGCGCTTTGGTAAGAAGGCTTGATGACAGACTGAAGGATAGATCATTCAACCTATTTTCTTCTAGTCAGTTTTTCCAGCGTAAACATCTCAGAATAAAATACATTTAAAGAAAGAAATCAAAAACGGGCATATATTTTTAGATAACATGAACATATAAGAGGGAGGAACACTGTTGTACACATGGGAAAATGAATTTGCAGTGTAATGTACTCTTTAAAAAGATTATCTTTGTAAGTGCTTAACCATGAATTCTGTGGGAAAGCCTGAAAATACATGAAAGAAGGAATAAATTATCTTTGTTTTAAATTATAATCATAAACTAATGTAGATATGAGTTAATGAAAAGAACCTGTGAAACCATGTTGTATTTTTACTGTTTGATCAGAGGGAAAAACTTTTTTTTCCCAGTCAAAACATTCACTTCACTTAGACACGTTCTAATTGCTGTGGTTTGATTTATTCATTTTGAAATGACATTCCAAATTTAAATAGAGTTTTGTATAAAAAAGAGAGTTTTAAAAAATCTCTCAGAAAAACTAAATATTTTGTTGCTTAGATTTTTTTTTTTTTAAAGCCTGCAGAAGCCATTGAAACTTATACTGTTTCAGTTTTGGATCAAAGTAATACATATTGTCTAAATTTTTCAGTTCAGACAGTGAATCAAAGGATCAGTGACGTGCACTTCTCCTACTATAAGTACTATTATAAGCTTCAGTTGGATTAAGATCCTCTTCTTAATCCAGTCTATTAAACATGCCTATGTTCTAAATCTGCAAGATTTGTCTGGCGAATGACAAAGAAGCCTTTTTTTTTCCCTTATTAATTCAAATGAAACTATCAGACACTCCAGAGATTGGTGAGTCTAGAATATTTCAGGTTGGCCCATTCTGACTATTCAGGCACAGGAACAGATGACATTAGAGGCAATTTTTTGTATGGACATCTTTAGGCCCACAGGAAAACTTGATCTTCTTGTCTCTTGGTCTTGGGTCTGAAGTATAATGCTGGACCATGAAGTCGACATATTAGGTCCCCAGAGTCAGATAATTTATAAAGGTTTTTTAAAAGGTTGATGATGAGAGGGCCCAGCAGCCTGTGAGAAATTTTGATGGTTGGTAGTAGGTTGGCTCGCTGGCCACACCAGTGTGGTTACGGTTGTCTCTCCCCACAGATGATGTTTGTAAGGCAGAGCAAAAAGCAAGACTGACACGCTGTGGTGCAAGAGCAGAAAGCCAATTTTAAACTTCTGGTAAGTGTTTTCTTTTGGCCACTCTGGTTGCCTAGGTAAAGTGGAGCTGGTAAAGTCTGCTGGAGTCTTTACTTGTCCCGAGGACAAATATTTAATTTTCATGGTTTGTCTTTGGGGTGTTTTAAAGCACTCTTTTTTCTGCTTAAAAATCCAAAGTGCAGCAGTCTACAAAAATTGGTGACAAGTAGCAGATTGCCCATTTTTTAAAAAAAGAATAATTTTATAATTGCAGCCAGTTAAAAAAAACCCCTATATAACTAGTTCCAAACAAATTTTTTTGGCTATTGTACAGAAAATGCCTAACTAATCTTAAACTATTAAAAAAATCATTTGGGCAGACAAGCCTGCCTGCCAAGTTTTAGGTGGCTAGGATCCAGAGTGGCTGAGATATTAAATGTGAAAACTCAGTTCTTAGAGTTGAAATGCCAAACTACAACATCAGGACCCTGGTGCTATAACTTTTAAGAGAGCTAAGTGGTGTAATGCTGTGCATAATTATTTCATTCATGAGCAAAAAGGTCTATTTCTCATAAGCAGAGCTTTAAGCAAGTTATAAAGATATTTCTTCGGAAACATATGTCAATCATTTGACCAAACAAGACTGTACTTTACAGTTATATGTTTCCACTTTTTGGGCTTGCCTAGTGAAAATCAATAGATTTTGAAAGTCCGTTGGTTATGGCCTCAAGAGATATTTCACAAATTTTATTTCTTAATATTAAATCCATTAGGATAATACAAGCAAAATAAAAATTATCTTACCCCATCTTTTTTTTTCTTGATTTCTCTCTTTATCTTGCTTTTATGCAGTGCAGTACCTGGCAGAGTACCAAGGGCTAAAACTCATCTTTCTCTGATGTTGGTGTACTAGCAGCTTAAACAGCAGTTTTCCTGCCAATTTAAACTTTTACTTTTTAATGAAAAATTTAAACCAGAAAAGTTAAGCATTCCTTGGGTTTGCTCTTTAGTAGGAAGTAAGTTTGAATTGGCACTGTGATTGCTAAAGCTCTTTTTAAAAATTTTGTTGAACAAAAACTAAAAATTCTGTTTAAATCCTTAAAGTCATCTAAGAACATAAAATACCAAAAGAGCAATAAACAAAATAAAAAAAATCTGAACAAATATATGTAACAACTTGGATTTTAGAGAAGCAAGCTGTTCTTTCATTTCTTATTTATTAATTTTAAGTAAAATCATTCACGCCTAACTAATAAGAGAAATTCCCCCTTTGAGGGTGATCTCGAACTTCTCTCAAAATATAGAGCTACATAAAATATACACAGAAAATTTTATTCCTATACCTGCACCATCACAGGAAGATTATTTTTAGCCTCTGAAATAACTTTGCAGACTTCTGGGTTTTCTGTATAATTTATGTTGAGGAGGTCCAGAAGAGGCTTTGCCTAGTTCTAATAGATCTCCACGAGCTGATGTAGTTTCCTGCTCCCAGCAGGGGTAGAGGAGGCACGAGAGACTTTGTAATGCCCTGGAGCACCATGTGAAGAAACTTGCCTTCATTCATCGCTCCCTCCATATATACTCCGAGCTTTCTGTGCAGTGGTTTGGGCCAAATGACCGAAACAGTCTGTGGGTCAGGACTATCGTGCACAGCGATTGTGCAGCTGCTGGTTTTAGTTGCTGACAACTGTGTGACTAATTCTGAGTCTTTCACAGAGCTGTAGTGTTATCTGGCCATGGATCAAATATGATGTGGCCTATTGCAAATGAGCGGTCCTGGCTGGCAAATAGCTTGGTCCTGCTATTAATGCAGGAGGAGATGGCTGAGCCTATGTTTATCTTGAGGCACTGGCCTTTGTCATGTTGCAGACAACAGCAGGTTCTTAGAAGCTGAGCTGCCTTTCCTTCAACAGGAGTAGAGACTCTGGAACTTTGAGAATGTGGGCTATTAGGGCTATTCAAGGCTTAAATTTAAACACATGCTTACATACTTAACTGGCCTTGACGATGCTAGGCATATCTAAGAACAGAGTTTTCTTCAAAGGTAGTGAACTTTACAGCTCTCATTTTTTTATGTTACAGTGATTGGTGCTTGGAAGGAGGCAACATTCTTGCTCAACTGTTTGTTCCCCTTCTTTGAGACAATGAACTAGGAATATGCTGACACTGAAATCAAGTCTGCAAGATGTTTGGAGGTCTTTGGGAACAAGGCTGAAGAAAACTGAGAAATACTATTAGATTATGTTTATTTTTTCCAGAAATTGTGATTTTATTTTTTAAAATTACTTTCCATACATCTACTAGTGGAGATTTAACCGTGCTGTTGGTGGTTCCACACATCTTCTTGTGAGAAGACTTGCAGTTCATAAAAAAAAAAAGGAGGATAACATGACTGTTCTCAAAGATGGTGAATGGTATAGAGGGGGTGGATATGAGGAGCAGCTGAGGTCACTTGGTTTGCTCAGTCTGGTGAAGAGGAGACTGAGGGAAGAATCTACAGCTTCCTCACAAGGGGAAGCAGACAGGCAGGCTTTGATCTCTTCTCTGTGGTGACCAGTAACAGGATCCAAGGGTGTGGCACAAAGCTGTGGCAGAAGAGGTTTAGGTTGAATATTACAAAAAGATTCTTCATTCAGAGGGTGTTTGGGCACCAAAACAGTCGCCCCAGTGGAGTGGTCACAGTACCGGGCCTAAGAGAGTTCAAGAAGCATTTGGACAATACTCTCAGACATATGGTGGGATTCTTATAGTTGTCGTGTGTAGAGCCTGGAGCTGAACTCTGATGCTTTTGGGTCCCTTTCCACTCAGGTATTCTATTATTCTGTGATTCACTGTAACTGCAACATAACTGCAGCATCATCTGAACTAACCCAGACAATCATGAACATTTCCCCCAGAGCTCAGTTTTTAGTGGAGCCATGGCCCCTAATTAATAACTATCAGCTGCTGTGATTACCAGATATTTTTAATTAAAACAGTATACAGGTTGATTTTCAGATCCTGTGTTATCAGATACCTCCTGTGTTGAAATGGCTATTTGGACAGGCTTTAAGAATCAAAGCATTGTGTAGCACTAGGTACAGTTCCTTAAGTTCCAAGAGGACAGAGAGAAGTTCTCAAGTTTCATGAGATGGAGCAAAACTGGCTTGGTCAGACTGAATAGGAGTTTTGAATCCCTAGGTGTCACAATAGTCAAATACAATGAACTACTTGAAGAAGAGCTGCGTAATTTGACTCAAACAAGTTCTTTGAAGAAAGTAAAAATAAAGTTCCGTTTAGTGTATATTCTCTGAACAGCTAAGAGGTCCTCCTCCCTTCAGATTTACCATGTTATCAGGAGCACGAAGGGGTGGCCTTTTTCAGGGGAAGAATATAGCAATTTTATTTTTCAGAAATGGACGCTCAGCACAATCAGCACTTGAAAATAAGGCTGAAGGCTCCAAACTATAACAGTGCCCTCACAGAACATGACTCTACATATGGAGCCCTGAGATCTATGTGATTATGTAATTATATACCATCCGGTATCTGTTTTATTTCAGTTGAAAAGGGACCTATCTGCAAACATATGCAGAAATGTATATCTACTCCGCAAAGAACTGCTTCTCTGTTTAATTTTTGCATGGAAATTTCTTTTTACCTGTGAATAAATTAAGCACAAGACTGGCCATGCAATGTGGACTATGAACTCTATGCTCTAAACCAAGATGAACAGTGTAAGAACAAGCTGAAATATTTGCTGAAGACTTTTTGTCAGCCAAACCCTGTAACATACATTACAGATTTAACCACTATGTATTTGAGATCATCACAGAAGAAGAAAAAATATAGTAAGAACTTTTCTGTATAAAAGTGATTTCATTGTTTTGTAATTTTCTAACCAAATTGACATCCAGAAACTTCCAAGTCTGTGTCCAAACTGGCTTTTCTTCTGAAATCTTCATTTGCAACTAACCTGTGGTGCTGAAAGAGAAAAGAGAACACAGCTGCCATTTGAAGGTTCATACCCCTCATCATGAACTCCATTGACACCTGTGGCTAGCTTGGCTGCTCCCTCAGTAATCCATGGGAAAATTAAGCTTGGTCAACTTTCTGCTCAGTGTGGTTTGTTCCATTTACCTTTCCTGTGCTGGCTTAAAATTCCTGACTGATGTATTAAATAATCTGGAGAAGCCTGAGTCCCTCACAAATCTGCATGGGAGGAAACAAAAGAGACAAGGATGCAACTGTAAGCTGGCCACAAATACTGTTGTCTGTGGCTATAGATCCACAGAGCAGGTGGCTTACGTTGTGGATGCCTTTGTGTTTCCTCATGCAGATGATTTGGTAGCTCATGACTAAGCCTTGAGTGCCGATACATGACTCCAGAGACATTTGCTCAGTTTATGAGGTGAGAGAAAAAAGCAGAAATTATATTTCAGAACTTATTAGATATTTCTGAAATACTTGATGGTACATATACTGTGTGTTTAGTACATGCATTACACCTCAAAGTATCCATGCATGTATATTTACTTTTATAATTTATAGACCAGTTACAACACCAAGCTCTCTTCCAGGTGTCAAGAATAAAACTATATTTCACAGCTACTTTTACAACTGATAGTAAATCTTGTAGATGGTGTGAGTACTGTGAAAGTTACCTGACCTTGAGCAAGAAGAAAATCTCACCGGAAGACTTCTGTCTCAGAAATAATCAAGGTGTGCCTGCAAGTGGTTGCTTATTTGCAGCCAGAGAGTTTCGATGTACATTATGTTCCTCTTTAAAATGAAATAAATTGAATGCTTAATGCAAAAATCTCAAAGCCAAAAAAACTTTCTTTTATAGTGAATTGACCAAGGTGTGGGGCTGGCAGATTTTATAAAGTTTCATGGCAGTTCTCCAAGAAATGTACACATCAGCATTAAACAGCCACATCCTAATAAAAGACCAACATCAGGAAAAACACCAGTACTGTATTCTGCAGCTTGCACCACACCACATGCTTGCATTGCCCAGAAATGTTCCGCATGGCTCTTTCACTTGTGCCAATGACACTTTAAGGAGCTAGAAGACTCTGCCAGTAAAAAAGAAGCAACTGTCAGGTCTAAAGTTAGGAAAAACTACCACAACCACCTATTATATTCAGCCCACAAAAAAACAAGGAGTTTTCCCAAGGTTATATTATGGTGTCAATGAATAATTGCAAAAATTAAAGTGACCTGGGCATATTGAAAATGGTTTTGGAAACTTTTCCTTGTCTTGCAGCTCATGGTTGGGGAATTTTCTGAGCAGAAGGCAGTAGTTACACCACTATGAATAACTGACTTCATGGTGATTCATTTCAAGAATTTCAATCATGCATTAAATTAGAGAACACTTCTTGTGGTCTTTTAAATTTCTACTTGTTTTCTTCACTTCTTGTGATACAAATCATGGTCATCAATTGTTCTGTATTACCTTTCACCATGACATTTTTGACATGGAGTACCCTCTTCCTCTGCAATCTCTCTTTTTCTACTCTGGCCCACCTCTTCTATATGAAATTGTTCCATACCTATCATCACCATCATCACCTTGTATGTAACTATATCTGTATAATTTGGGGATTTTTGGGACAGGGATGCAAACACTGTAGGTGAAATAATTACAGATTTGTACAGTGGCATAAAGACAATGTTTTCTGAAGGTTGTGGAAAAGGGCAAAACACTAATTCACGCACTGTGGAGCAAAAAACCTTTATTTCCACAGATAGGAATACTCAGGATAATGTCTCATTCCAAAATACCAGTAAGTAGAAAACCTTATTGCAAAGAAGGATATACATCTGTTAAAAGAAAAAAAAAAATCAAAAGTAATATACAAAAATACAGTGAAAGAATAGGAAAAGCTATGATATAAAACCTCAAATATTCCTAAGATCACACAACCTCATGTTCGTTTCTCAAAATTTCCATAAGAGCAACACAGACTCTGAGGCCAAACACTTACTTTCATCTTCCATCAAATTCAATAGCTTATGTTTAGCAGTAAATTCATGAGAGTTGCAAGTGTTCAACCTCTGGAAAATATTTAGCTAATTCTAGAATTTAACCCTGAAAACAGTAAAGAAAGCAAATTAGTCACTTTAGAGGAGGTTTCTAAGCATCTAATGGCAACCATGTGGGCCTAGGTACTGATGTCAGTTGATCGTTACTATATCCCACTGTTCAGCAATAGCAGTTCAACCCCAAAATGGTGATGTAAGCTAAAACCCTATAATGCTCTCATTGTGCTAGAAAATCTTCAATAAACTGAGCTTTCCAAGAGAGCAAAACACACATCAGCAAGGGGATGATGTATTCTTCCTTGTATGATTTGAAGATATGCGCAGGTTAACCAGAGGCTAGGCCATGGTCTTATGTGTAAAAGAGGTTTATTTTCTGAGCTGGTACAGCAGAGAGGTTTCCATGACTTGGTGTGGAAGAGGGGAGCCTCACACCTGGGCCCTTAGGGCCTATACCCAAGAGGGCTGGGCATGCACAGCTGGCTGCCCCCTTCCTCTTCTCTAATGGGAATGGTATTTGTTTACATACAACACCCCTGGGAACAGGAGCCAGCGAGGTTTCTCACCATTTCTATGTGTCACTATTCCTCCATTGCAAAGTGGGGTCTTTGAGCCAGAAACAGTCATCCTAATCCTCCTTGATTAGGTCTGCTGATGAGAATCACATAGTCCCTAACATTCCAAGAAATCAAAAATTATATGTTGCATATAATAACTAGGTAAAAGAAGCATGGTGCCAAAAAATTGAATTGAAAGATACCTTTTTGTCACCTCAGTGACTTAACAATCTACTAGAGCTTTACTGTTGTGCTTATTGTGATATCACAGGAGACTCTGGATATGTGACCTTGCTAGTGTATACTGCTCATGGCTACCTTCCTTTCTCTATCCCCAATGATAAGACTTACTTTTAACAAAAAAATGAAATATTTTGATTTACGACAGAAAGGTTAGTTAGAAAAGTCAGATACTAAATTGTTCAGTGGAATCGTTATCCTTTGATTATGTAGTTGGCTGAGCAAAAGCATTTTGATTCACTTTATTCCAATTTAACTCTCCATTGCAGCTGACCCTAAAGCTGACTTTTTTGTCTGCTTTGTTTCCCTAGGAAAACAAAAAGTGCAGTGATACTTGTTAATATTTTCATAATGTATGTTTCAAGATTTTTGGCTTAGCAAAAACAAAAACTAGAACAAAAGTCACGTAAACATATAAAGGCTTGATACATTCTCTTTCTGAAAACCAGTATTAAATTTTTTTTACTGCCACTTTAAATTAATTTGATCAATTTTGCAATAGAGGAGCTATGCATTGTATTCTGAAACTTTGTATTTAGCTTGAAAATGTAGCTCAAAAAGTAGTTGTATCATAATGTTAGGCCTGAATCTTTGCTCTTTAGAATGATGCCTTAATTGCCTGTATTCTTTTGCTTTAAAGTTATATAGTATGATTTCTGTTTTGATTTACAAACATTTACTGTTATATACTGTCAAGTTAAAAAAAAAGAAAAATGGCACAGATACCCTCTCACTATGTCTTTTATAATCTCCACACTGCCTAGTTTTTATAATCAGTGCAACTGAAAATAGTTTCTGCAAATTATCCAAAGTTCCAAATATAAACACACTCTGAAATCTAGTCCTCATGCAGAGCACATTTTAATGGTTTAAGTCCTTGTCTCCATATTTAAGGAGCTGGGCCAAAATCTGGAGCTCTAAACATATTTTTAAACTTTTGTTCGTTTCAAAAAAGTCCCCTGATTTTGAGGTACAGGTTGGGTTTTAACATCCATTCTTAAATTTAAATCAGTTCTGAAATTTTAAAATGTATGTGTTCAAGAGAGACAAAGAAAGATAGAAAGGGAAAACACATGCAAAATGGAGT
The DNA here is from genome assembly GCA_013400975.1 of Atrichornis clamosus. Classification (NCBI taxonomy): domain Eukaryota; kingdom Metazoa; phylum Chordata; class Aves; order Passeriformes; family Menuridae; genus Atrichornis; species Atrichornis clamosus. The sequence continues at coordinate 35,269 of WBMZ01008947.1, forward strand.
CTGACTTGGCAAGAATTTCATATTCTGTTGCTGCAAGACTTTGTTTTGCAGGAAAGCAGTCAGTAAGATTAACCACATTATAAACTTTCCTGAACATACAGTATATTGTAGAAAATTTTAATACTGTTCATAATCCCAGTATGGTGTTACATAGTGCACAATAGCTTTGGGCTGATTTTTTTTTTCCATCCAAATCCTTTCTTCCTGAATACCCAACACCTGTCCAATCACCTTGATACCTAACGTGCAACAGATTGAAAGGGTAAGTTTCCCTGCATGGTTCCAAATGAAGGCTAAAACGACAAAAACCTCAACTTTAACTTGACCTCTTCATTCCCTCGAACTTGTGCCCTGCACAACCACAACACTGGCGATGGGGGAGGGCACTAAGTTTCCATGTTTCACTTTATTTATTCTCTGTTCTTCTTGTCCCTCAGTTCCTTTCAAACACATGCATCTTTTCCCCAACCTCAGCCTCCTTAGTCTTTTGCATCTGATGTAAAAACTACTTCCACTCTGTAATTTAGGGTAGCTTTCACACCTGTGGTGCTCAGAAAAGGAGTAGGAGGATATAGGTGGACAGAGAAATGACATGCCTTGGTGGGGCAAAGAAAGTTTTTCCCGTATTGGTCTCTTATGATAAAAAGATATGGTGACATGAGGATTAGAGGTGGAAGAAGTATTTGCATTTGTGTGCATTTAGGTACATTATCTAATGGGCAAATAAGTGCTGCATTGATCACCAGATATATAGAATTTCAGTGTTGCTTGTATGTGTTCTTTCCAGCCTGAACTACTGTTTTCTAGAGGGTTTGTAAATTATGTTCACAGTGCTTTTCCAGTTAAAGATCATAAAATGAGCAAATATTTTTCTTTTTTTTTTTTTTAATCTTTTTGCTTTTCTCATAGTATATCCAAAGCAGAGACAACTTAATGTTTGTTTTGCTCAGAGGAACTTATAGAACAGTCAGTGAGGTTATTGCCATTGAGATGCCTTTAGATGCATTTCTCAAAGCTTCACTTAGGTGTACCAGGAACATTTCCACAGAGTTTTCTCTAATGTGGCATTTCGGAGAACATGACATTGTCACAAAGTATTACAAAACTAGGAAACGAGTGGGTGAGATCCTGCCTGCCTTTGCCATGTGTGACTGTCTTACTTCCTTTGTCTTTGTCTGACACATCTCAGCCTTCTCCTTCAGCAGTTTGCGTCGATTTTTCTGTATCCCCTTGTTTCCATCAGACCCCTGGTACTGCAAGTGGTATTGTGCCAATAAGCAAGCACTTTGGTGCAAAATTACTCCATCATTAGAAGGGATGTGTGGCAGTGAAGATATTCTAGCTTTTACATTTTTTATCACACTAGGGCTATTTTTTCCTTCTTTTCCACTCTTATTATTAACCTTTTTATAGAAAATTGGCTTACCAAGAATTTATGAATTAGCAACTCTATTATAATGATGAATGGTAATTACCATTTAAATCCTGAGTCATTCATCAGCTTATTCACCATATGTCAGGTGATACAAGAGTGCATGAATTCTTGTCTGGTGAGTATTTCTCAAATGACTGTTATATTTGCCTGAACTTTGGACCTGTATACAAAATACTAGGTGAATAAAAATTAAAATAATAGAAAAAGAAAAAAATTACATGTAATGTAAACAGAGGGGATGTGGCAGCAAAATAAGAGAGAATGCTGATAATGATACCTAATAGCATTAGAGAATCATTAGAATTTTTTTTAAATTTAGGAAAAATAGACATGGATTTGAGCTTTTTGAAGATACACAGGAAAGCTCATTAATGTGAATGAAATCCTTATATAAGATTCCTGGGTAAGGAATAATTTTTGCAAAGAAAAAATCATGTTTGGGAAAGAGCTTCCCAGTCAGCCTAGCCTGCCCAGTCTAGCCTGAAGATGCTTGGGAATTTCTGCCCTCATCAGATGTTTGTCTAGGACTGTGAAGGCAGGTAGTGGCTTCTGCCAGGATCCCAGAGAATGGGTATCTGCATAACTCAACCAGTTGAGTTCATTTTATCCTACCAGTCTCTTTCCTTGATGATCCTTAATGATGGAGGAAAAAAACTGAAAGTACACAACACCTGAGCTATCACTCAGCCTCCAAATCCAGCCTGAGGTCTGCTAATGGGATAGTGTAGGAACAATTTCACTTCATGTGTCAGAGCCAGACATCTCAGGGGTGAACATTCAAGATTTCAGTTTCCAGAATTCTCAGTGCATATTCTCACAAAGGACAAAAAATACAAAGATATTCTCTTGGTCCTCTATAAAAAATAATCTTTTTACATATGAGTGAAATTATTGTAACAGGAGTGGGGGCACATTGTATGCCAAGTGATAAAGACTCTAAGGACAAAGTTAACATTAACGATTATCACTTCAACTATTTCTTTTCATTTTGACGTACTGTATCTCTCTTAGATTTAACAGCTCATAAACTGAAGACAACTTTCTGAATGATCATTTAATTCTTGAAATGTAACCATAGACTAGGAAGAAAATACTAAGATATTAATCCTAGTGGCAGACAGCAAATACTAAACCCAGAAGCTTAATGGTGCTGAGCTGAATGGAACAAAGCAAGTCTGCTATCCTAACAAAATAGTCTCTGTCTCTGTGCAGGTTTGAAGTGTTCTCTTGCTATAACCATCTGAACACAGGCAACATAAAGTAACAGTTTTAAAATGAGTAATGTCGCAGAGCTGAACTGAAATGATCTTGTTCAGCTTATCTGGCAGGGGGAGAAAAATCTAAGAATATTGTTTTAATCAAAGGTCTGTTGCTCTATCAACACCCAGTTTTCTTCATTGCGCTAAAGTTGTGTTCTGCTTTTTATTATTATTGCCTCCAGTTCTGAAAAAAATTAAATTTCTTTATTGCTGTTCTGAAATTATTTATGAGCAGAAAAATGTTGTTGAAGTTTGGAAAAAAAGAAAGAACCACAGAATTTCCTGTTGGAACCCCTTACCTTTGGATCAAACCAAATCCATGACTAATGGATGACAATCCTTCATTCAACTCCCTGCACAAAGAGGGAAATGTGTCTACCTAGAGGTAGAATTCACTGCCAGTCTACATCTTACTGGCTTTGTGTACTCTAAATTTAAGTAGAATTAGGTGCTGTACATTACAATTGGAGATGCTTTCTTTCTTTATTAATCGATTCAATTAGATATTATAATTTTTTAAATAGTATTTTGCTAGTAAGATGCTCTTGGTTCAGATGCCCTTGGTTCAGATGTCCTTGGAAATTACAGAAGGGCACCAAATGGAAACCTATGGAAGAATGCCAGGGAAAAACTTAATCTCTAATCTAGGAGGAAGAAAAGTGAAGGAGAGAACATGGTAGAAAGTTTTTTTTTTTCAGGGAAGTTCTGAATAAAAATAATCACCAAAAAATAAAGCCACATATCTCTAGGAAGAGCGGTAGGATTTGTGGCTATCAGCTTCAGCTGTAGTCTTGCAGAGTAAACCATTTTTCAGACATAAGGAAAGACACCAGAATCATTCTCTATCTTCTTTCATTTTCTGTAGAATTTAAGCAGACTGTAAAATAGCATGTTTGTTTTGACGTCTTATAAGCTATTAACAATGGGTTTGGATGCCTGCAAAAGCCATCCACCATTCAGACCTACGCAATGAGCCACAAATCTGGTAAAGATAACGTTTCTGTTTCTGATTGAGGAAAAACACAGTGTAGTAATCAGGTGAATGTTCTTTCAAGGTAAATGCTAAAAAAAGTCCTGTATGGTGGCTGATATTGTATCCCTGGATCAGCAAAAAGAGCAAAGATTCCCATTGACGTCTCCCACCAGAGGCCCCAGTATTCCTAAGGCTGCCTCTGTATGTCAGCATGTGAAGTTGATCTTTCCCAGCTGACGCTGAGCTGAAATTTCTTGGAAGCAGCTGGGGTGGAGATGTGCCAGAAAACCTTAAAAAATAAATCAGTTACAAGTGAACCAGGGCAACCCCCAAGGCCCAGAGGTAGGGCGGGTGTTTTGCTACATGCATTACTAATTAACTGTGAAAAGTTTTGAACGGTCCCAAAATTTTTTGTGAGTACCAGCTACCTTTTATAAAAAAGGCCATAAAAAGGGGGTAGAAAACACAGTTCCAGTAACTGAAATAAAGCATACCAGAGTTTGGAGGGGGGAGGTTGCGGAACCCCAACCCCAAGCAAACCCATTCTAGTTTATATTTTGGTCTTGAGTTGATTTGATTCTTCATGTCAGACAGAGTGTTCCTTTTCATAACTCATCTGACATAACTGAGAATGATTCAAAACTTTTATAATTCTTATTTCTTTTCACGCCCATTCCCCAATAGTTTTTTCCAGACAAAAATTTCTTCAGCCTACAGAAAGCCTTTGGACTCCTAACTAGCCAAAACCTAACCTGCAATTAGGAGGCTTGAATCACTTGGAAAAACAGGTACTCTTTCTCTATCTTGGGGTTCATATTGCAGTAGGCAGTAAGTATTCCAGGCTCTGCATTTTCTAAAATCACAAGCCTCAAAGGAGAGTAGGAATTGTGTTAGTACAGCTTTATTTTGGTTAATCAAAGTAAAATAATAATAGTTTTCATATTTTTTAGGCCATCTGAGACACTGCATGAGCCTTAAACAAGTTTTATCAATAATAAACAAATTAATTATAAATTTTTGCAACACTGAAAATCTATGAAAATCAGGAGCTGCACACATCCAATAGGGTCTAAATATATTTTGCTGACCTTTCCAAACAATATTTTTCAAGTGAAAAATCAGTTTATTTGCATCATTTTTTGTAACAGTAGTAATCTGAAAACTACGTACATATTTCATAGCGGAAGGAGGTTTCTGTAGTTGCCAGTCTCTAACAGAAGCAGTTATCTGTTACTTGAGGACACAGTTCATTGATTAAGGCTGGGCAAAATTTCAGTTGTATGCTGTTGCTGCCATTACCCAGCTTAGATACACATGACACATGGATGGTTATAGCTCATGTTTAGCTCTAAGATGACAGAGAACAGAGACGTATGAACCACTGAACCACTGAACTGGTACTAGGTAATTGTATCAGACACTAACATTTCTGTTCTTTGACGTGTCTAACTGGTAGAGAGATGAAAAACAGGGCTGTGTAGGTGTCTTTTGTAATTGATGGGAAAGTAAATTACTAAGCCTGGGCTGCATTAGTGGCTGGTACTCTTCCATAGCCTTGGAGTGGTACTATGCAGGCTCTCAAGCTGTTCACAGACAGAGGCTTTCAGTCACCTTCATTTCCTCACCCAGGTCCTCCTGGAAGTCTGTTCATTTGCTGTATTCCATCTTCCTTGAAGCCTTGAGAGACACGGTGAACCAATGGCAGTCCCAGACCAGGGTGCTTCAGCCACATCGTCGTATCCCTACTCATGCTGCATGCATCAACAAGTGACATGGAGCAGGTGGTGGAGCCCAAAGGAAAAATGGTGCATTGCAAACCAGACTTAAGACACACTGCCTCACCTAACACTACATTATTAAGAAACACCTGGTTTTCTTCAAGAGCCTCTGTGTGTGTTCCTGAACACAATTTTGTATATATATATATGTCTATATGTACATGTAATACTATATTGTGTATGTTTTTACTTCATATATTTAAAATGTATGTGTATGCATTTAAAATGTGTATGCATTTACTTCATATATTTAAAAATAAAATTAAAGATTTAAAGAAAAGCAGGTGCTTAGTGAAAACCACCTACATATGCTGAGTTTAGCTTTCCTGAGTAAATAGATGAAAAGGGTTGGAGGTAAAATAAGAGATGTTATTGGATAAGATTATGATTCAGTCTGAGGGGGCTATATGCAAGGTCAAGCCCAAAAGAGATTTTTCTTGGTCAGAATTCTTGCTGGTAAGTGCAGCAGAAGAATTAAGTTCAACTCACTTTTAAAAACTTTTATCCTTTTTTTTTTGTTATTGTTGAGGATGGGTTTTTTGGTTAGTTTGGTTAGGTTTGGTTTGGTTTTTTCCCTCCTTGTGCTTTGCCAAAGGGCATCAGGATGTTTCTAATTAAGTTGGAAATGTGAACAAGGATTTTAGCTTAGGAAACTTTTTCCCAATAACAGAAGTAGACAATTGCTACGTTTTAAGGATTCATTCAGCTACCTAATAGATAGTGCATAAACTGGTGTATATGACCCATAAGTGCAAGATTTGTGGGAGAAATAAAAAATTATAAGAAGTTGACTTATTGAATTTAGGCTAAAAATTCTCACACTTGCAGTACTATTTTAAAGGAAACAGATTTAATAAAAACCTCACATTTGATCACTTGGAAGACATGATTTTAACTAAAGTACATCACTAGAAAATCAGTGGAATTATTCCTTCGTTTTCAGAATGAGACCCTGACAGAACCTCATTTCATTTTAAATTAAGGAGTTGTTAAAGAAAAAAGAAATAAATATTCAAATCTGTGGTCTGATGGAATTACTACAGTGAATATAAACAGAAGCAGATGGATTTAAAATGGCTATGAAGAGAAAACGCATCCTAAAAATTAATATTGCCTACAATGCCTTGACTTACTGTAATACCTACCAAACCATCTTTAACAGTAGGATTTAAATTGCAAAATTGACATGGCCAGTTTCTAGACCTTGACTTTGCCTGGTAAGGAGATCCCTGATGTGGAGGGGACTATTACTAAGATTCTGAAGTTATCCTCTGCACTGAATGAAAAAAAATATTCATGCCTTTAGGGGTTGTGGGTCCTTGCTGTGATTTACATAACTTACTGTGAGCAGCCATGGCAGACACCAATTATAGAGAACTTTGTAACTGCTCTACCTGTAGCTCCCAGTGGAAGCCATGTTACTGTTGTATTAAATCTGTACAGAAATGACAATGGGGGAAAGGAAAAAAATAAATGATGCTATGAATATTATAAGTAAACCTTTGGGAACAACAATATATGTACTGTGGTGCAACAGATAATGCAATTTTGCTCAACATTTCAGAGAGCATGCAAACCAAATAAAAACAAAAACAAAGATAAACCAAGAATTCCAAAACAGACACAGCAGTTTTGTTGGGCAATAATCTTGAATGTTGAAATTATTTCTGTTATGTGTTTGATTTGGAAAGGAAACATGGACAGGTAAAAAGAACAATACATTTACCAAAGTGTCATCATATACAATGCAGAGAAGGAATTCTGAATGTCAGCCCAAATTAAAAAAGAGTGCTGAAATCTGCCTCAAAAGCTTATGGAGTTAGAGGAATTAGTATTCACTATGGAAGCATCTGTGAAGTAGTTCACTGTACTACTAAAGAGCTCCTGCACAGCCTGAACATAAGCTGCTGGGCAGCTGGGACCTGCTGCCACCTCCACAGAAGAGCAGAGAAAGCTGGAGGCACAGTTCCATCTCTCTGTGTACGTGGCCTGGCACAGAAGTGCGAGCTACTGGTGCTGTGGCACAGGGACACACTCATATGGACTTCTCTGAGCTTCAGAGAAAAAGGAGAAATGGCCCTTTGTGCAGACAAGGGTGCAAATATTCTGTGCACCAGACTGTGCTTGGAGCCCCGCTGCAAAGTGGTCTGCACCAGCTGGGCCGTCTGCTCCATGAAACTTCATCAATGCTGGGTGGACTGAGCATGCTGAGGTGCCTGGAGCTGCCCCTGGGACACAGCTCAGATCTTGGTCTTGTAAAAACCCTGCAGCCCTCTTGAAATGTTTCTATTGGGGCTTTAAAGGCTGACAGGAGATGCTTCATTGGTATGTTCTCAGTGCTTCATGGAATGTTAGAAAATGACAACAGAAAAAGCTCAAATTTTTAAATTTTGTGTCAAAAAACCCAGAATATCCTTTTAAAACACCGCTCAATCAACCAAGCCAAAGCCCTAGCAGCCCCTCCCCTAAGAAAAATATTTAAACCAAAACCCACATAACAAAACCCCTTTAAAGAGGAAAACAGAAGTAAATTAGGCTTTCAGTCTTAACTACTACTGCTGCTGGTGAAAGGATGGAAGAATGAGCAGAAGTGGAATGGTGCAATAGCCACTCAGATATCCCATGCCTGTGTGTGTGATGCCATGACAGGGTCCACTTCGAACCTAAGCATGAGTAAAAATGCTTTGTCTTGTTTGTGTTTCAGAATAACTTTTCAGCTGCTACCATTCCTGATTATTCAGGTGGGAGTTTATTCTGAATTGAGCAGGTATCTACTAGAGTTTTCTGTATATTTTTATTGTCCAAAGCCTTAATTTTCCTCTTTTCTCTGTTGGTGTTATAAGAGCCTGTTGACCTCTGGAACCTAGCAAAATCACTTCAACATTTGGAAAATTTGGAGTAATTCTCAGTATATTTAATCTTAACAATGTTAAAAAAACACTGAAAGTGAACTGACAGAATTGGAAACTAGAACTTAAAACCTCATGCTCAGTTCTTTTGTTCTTAATTAGGACTTGCCCTTTTGGTTAACTATCTTGTATCAAAAACATCAGTGAAAGTGGTAGTAACCGAATTAAAAGTAGATCCCACTTTGTCTCCTCTTTTGTGTTAAACAATCCTGTCTGGACCACATAACCTGAAGGAGAAATGTTCACAAGCTTTGCAAATTGTCATATGTGCTGAAGTCAAAAGGTCTCAAACACTTTTATTTGTGTCTCACGAGCTAGAATTGATAATTGCTATTTCTGCATACTCTAGACAAGGGTGCAAATGATGGATGAAATCTGCAAAGGGCTGAATTAACTTTGCTAACATTTAAATTAGACTAAAATATTTGTTTTCATCTGGAAAACCGAGCCTGTTTGCCTCTGAGCAATGGTAGCAAAACCAGATCCAGGACTCTTTGTGAGTATGTTTTTTTGTCTGGACTCCCCCACAGGAGCACGTCACTGTGGGTCCAGGGGCCTAATCCTCTAGGCATCCATCATGGGGCTCAGGCTCCCTGGTCAATCCCAGTGAGAAGTGGCTGTTCAGCCGGACCTACTCTCACCATGGGGTAAGAAGGGCTAAACATTCATCTGTGCATGCCAGCTCTGTAATGCTGTTGATAAAATAAGACACTTTATATATATTTTGTGCTTTGATGACTTCACTATATATAGTAGTGAAGTCAGGAATTTTCAGCATTGTATCATATACAAAATATTTTTCAAGTCTAAATGTAAATGAAAAGGGGGAAGCAAGTAAAATGTTGATAGACAGTAAGATGCTGCTGTACCTCAAGAGCCTACAAAAATCCCTTTACCTGAAATTCAGAACCTTAACTAGTTCACTGGACAGGTCAAGGAAATAATTCTTCATATCGCTGTCTGTACTCCCCTTAATCTGCCTTTGTGCATCACATTGCTGGAAGGCACCATCATCACAAAACCAACAAAAGAACCAGTCATTTTCATCACGTTTCCAGGGACAGCCGGTTATAAAAATTGAGGAGCTCACTCCAAACACATGTCGTAGGTGATGGGACTAGAGCTGTTGTTTTCTAAGGACCAATGCTTGCAGATATTTTTCATTTATGAAGTTCCTAATAAAAACTAACAATATTGTAATCTTAACTAAAGCTATATTCATTGTATTCATTCCACTGCAGGTGTTATCCCATAAACATCATTGCACATTTTATTGAAGGGAGGGGAATAGTGACTTTTGAACCTCTAAGCATATTTAATTGCTATTTTAAAAATTTAAACACCTTTTTATTTTTCACATATTTCAGTTTTTGTGCCTGTCTAAAGCTGAAATAGGATGCTGTTTCAAACATTGCCTCATGTTTATGAACAAGGCAAGGTACTCCTTGAGCACATCAGATTTTAGTATAGCAGAAAGAAAATAATTTTATAGAGTGTTTTTGCATATGCTATTAAGATTCAAGTCTTGATTTCTTCCCCTTCTAAACAGTGTCCCAAAGACCTGTGGTATCCTCTGTGTTAAGTGCTGGGTTCAAGAGATTAAGGGCAATGACTGGCATCTAGTTCACTTTTATTTCCATTTCAGTGCAACCTCACATCGCTATACATCTGTTTTGTTGATTCAGAAGAGCACTTGAGATGCTTTACAGTTGATTTTGACAAGTGCTACAATTTGATATGGGTAGATAATTCTTGCTGAGTTGATTTCAAAAGTACAGAAATTATAATTTTGAGTAGATATTACCTTTCTTTATGATCAGAATTTTCATGTAATATACTGTGCACTTAAGCTTCTTAATCACATTTTCTTTTTTTAAACATTACATTCTTTCCATCTAATCAAGTATTGCAAATTAAAATATTGTTCTAAATATGTCTTATATTTTTTTCCATGTACTGTGGACAGCTCATGCAAAATCCACTTGACAAAGTGGTCCCTCCTAACCTTCTCACCAAAACTATTTGGTTTGGAATTTAATTAAGCGGTGAGACAGGACAGACTGTATGGCAAGGTTGATTAATGCACACCTTAGGTGCATTTCACCTCATGCCTTCAGCACATCTGAGATGTGGAGTAATCAGTTCAACTGCTTAGTCAAAGGGTCTTAATGTGATTATAAAATGGGCATATGTTAAAAAGTAAAAAACTCAAATATGACAACATATTCTTACACTACTAAGGGTCATGCACCAATTTGAAATTTGGACAGAAAAAAGCAAATAATTTCATTAAATTCCACATTTAAACACAACAGAGTTCTTTAGCTGAAATGTTTTATGGGGTGATATGTGAGTGTTCCATCCTGTTCCCTCTGCATCCCATTCCTTGAGAGTGCACTAAAACGACAAACTCATTGTCACTCCTAGTTTCTGACTTCTTCCTTTTTTCCCTCTCTGGTCTAATTATTTACTCTCTTTCTCTTTTTTGTGTATTTATTGTCCTTCTTTCTCAGGCATTTCTCCCTGATGTCAGTATTTACCCAGCATGAACCTGTGCTCTCTTGTAGTGGTGGACCCCAGGTGCTGTTCAGCACACAAATTTATGAGGGAAGGATCTGTCCTTGGCTAACTTCTGTGAACGCTGTCGTGGGGTTAACTCCAGATTTACACTGTGCAACTGACATCTTAAGTAGTCTCAGTTGGAGGCTTTCAACAGAAATTCTGGCTTCATACTTCAAAGAAATATAAAATAGGATGGGCAGAGAAGTCTTCAACTTTCATAACGGACACCCACCACAGGTTTGTTTTAATCTAAAGGAGAATGAACTAATTTATATTTTTAGCAGAAAGTACTATCAGAATATGATCTGAGAAATAGCAGTGTTAATAATAATTTCCTGATAACTTATTCCACAGTAATACATGAGAAAGCGTAAGCTTCCACCTCGCACTTTTGTGCGCCTCCCCCGAAGGCCTTATGCTCCAAATATCTACTGCTGCCTGTCTAGGCTAGGATAAAGTTAATTTTCTTCACAGTAGCTGGTATTGGACTATATTTTAGACTGGTGCTGAAAATAGGGTTGACAACCAGCGAGGAGGCTGGGGGTGCACAAGGAGTTGTGAGGGGACACAGTCAGGACATCTGACCCCAACTGACATGGGGATATGTCTGGGAATATCCCAGACCACGGGACATCATGCTCAGTATATAAAGCTGGATGAAGAAGGAGGAAGTGTGGGGGGATTTTCAGAATGATGTGTTTGTACTCCCCAGTCACTCTCACCTGTGATGGAATCCCACTTTCCTGGAGATGGGTGAACACCTGCCTGCCCATGCAAAGTGGTGAATGAATTCCTCATTTTGCTTTGCTTGCACGCATGGCTTTCATATTATTTCTTGAACTGTCTTTATCTCAGCCCACAAGTTTTCTCACTTTTACGCTTTCAATTCCCATCCCACCATGGGCGAGTGGCTGTGTGGGGCTGAGCTGTTGGCTGGGCCTAAGCCACAACACTGAGGAAGTCAGTAGTGAGATTCCCATCGAGTTCAGCCTGGTTTGGACTTCAGAGAGCAAATGCTACACCAACATCTGCCTTGACTGTCAGAGTGCTGCACTGCTGGCACGGGAGAGAAGGTTTTCCTGCCTCGCAGAAGGGATTGATCAGCTGAGCCCAAGGGTCTCTGGCAATTGGCTGTGATTTTGTGAACTTCTGTGTGTGGTGTGCCCTGGCATCCTTGTAGGTCTCAATCTCCTCTGTCCATTTCAAAAGAGAATTTGACTGGAAGTTTCTGAGTTTAAGCTAGACGAGTCTCGGAAGAAAGGGGGTTTTTTGTTTGTTTTGTGGTTTTGGGTTTTTTTATTTTTAATTTTCTCTCAAGAGAGGAGGATATAGCCTAGAGTTTTTTAAATACCACTGGAAATGAGAATCTGCCCAGTTGTGGAGGAGTGTTAAGGGTCCCCAAGGAACCAAACAGACCAGCAAAGGGGAGAGAAGTGTCTGGAGTAGTGCTGGAGAGAGGACAAAGCAAGCAACAAAAATAACAAAGTAGAACTGAGGGTGATATACAGAAGGGAGCAGAGGGAATTTAAAGAGCAGGGAGGGAGAGGTATATGTACAAAAAATAGAAGATTAGAATGGGAGGCAGGATGAGTGGGGATGGGAATGCCAAAAATCCAGCTTCCCATCAAAAACAAAAACCGAGGATCTGAAATGGCACAGTCTGTTCAGGGGGACTACTCCTCACTGATGCAAGAAGATCCACTGAAGTCAGTTATTCATATAAGGGCTGCAGGAATGAGCTCCATATTCACCACAGGATTTCAGATCCATGCTCATTGTGTTCTCGCAGTCACTGCTGGACTGGATTGCCAATGGCATGCAGCTCTGCCATTCACTTACCTCTATATACAACATTTCTGTGTGGTTTTTTGCTGTTCTGCTGGCCACAAAACACAAGAGGAATTCAAGTAAAATAAAAGAAAAAAAATAGGCTAAGAGACATGAGCCTTCCTCTTCTGAGAGGTGCATGTGAACATTTCTGTCTAGCACAGAAATGTCCACATTCTACAGTGCTGAAATATGGATCAGCATTTTTAAGCAAGCAAAATAATCAATTCAGCTACAGGTTTTCTTTTTTTAAATAAATACATTTTCTTTTAAGTGTATGGTGTTAGGTGTAAACGTAAGTGACATCTAATTGCAGATTTAAAACTAAATTCCTTCTCACCTGTGTGAGATAAACATTCTACTTTCTCTGTTCAGATGAATAGTTTTCTTTCTAGTCAGTAGTCACATGGAGGTTTATAGGGTCATACACATAAATTAGGAATTGTTGAAGAAATAAGTATTTATGCAGAATCCATCCCATAAATAGCAGAGAAAAAGCAAGTAAGGTTATTCATGCAGGGCTGCTGATATATATACAGGGTTACTCACAAAGTTTCCTCTAGTGTTACATTTGTATTCATATATGTCAGAAATGCAATGTTATTTCTTTTTAAAATAAATTGGAAGCACAAGTCTGTGGTGTATGATTATTTTATTAACTGATAAATCAGCTAGCTCTCAAGGGTATGGAAGAAACATATTTATTTCATTTACAAATAAACTGTAACCATTCCCCACTCCCATCCTTTGTAAGAACTATGCACCAAGAAATTCCAATGTTTGATATTCAGAGTTGCCTAAATATATTTTCAATAGGTAAAAGAAAAAAATATTTTTAAAAAATCTCCAGACTTCTCTGCAGACAAAATCCCATACAATATGAACAAGTGCTAATGTTAAGGGTTTGTTTCCTGTGGACATGTGTGTTCATAGTCATGTGAGTGGCGTTTCCACAGTATCTTTCTAACTTTATGCACACAAGTCCACACTTACTTCCTCGGAATAGTACAGCCTGACTGTCAGCATGGCTGAGTGCTGGCAGTGTCATACCCATAAGTTCTCCACCGAGGTACAAATGGGTGGATGACTGCACCCCTATGGAGATGCCCCTCTGCATACAGTGTAAAAATTTGAATAAAAGCAGATCAAATACAGGTTCGGTTGGGTTTTTTTTATATTACAAATCACAGGCTTTTATAGAAGATGTAAGAGTTGAGAGCTACTTAGTTGAAAGCATTTTCATATCTTTAAACACTTACAAAAGAGGGTTATTCCATAATTATCCATTACAGGGACAAAAACTTCATCAGTTATGGAATAACTCTTTTTTTATCTTCTCTTAGTTGGAGAATCCCACTCTAATCTCCTATTTCACTGAGCAATTTACAACTAAAAATGGATGAAAATGCCAGACTCTCCTTTATGTTCTCCTCCTATGTATATACATTAATGAAGTATCCTAGTTTAACAAAGGTGAAATATATTCTCTGGTACTGCCTCTGTTCTCTCCCCTGCTTTGCCCCATCTGTGTGCTTCTATAGTCATGACCTGCAAGTCTGTATCTGTACACGTAGCACCAGTTGCTGTTGCCCCAACTGCGACTGAAAATACAGTACCAGTTATGCTCTATAACTTTCAACAGTTGTGCGTTCATCTTAAGCCCATAGAGGATCTATGCCATAACAAAGTGATGGTAAGGACAAAAGAGGGCAGGATGTAATACAGACCAGGAAAAAAAATGTCTGGAGCTGAAGAAATTAGAATCCTACAGAGCAAAATTCAGCGAATGTGAGAAGTTTTTGGTAGGTAATGAATAAAACCTTATAGCTGAGATATATAGGAAAATAACTACTGAATGCTACTCAGGAAAAGAAAAAATTAGATTCTGATACTTACTCAGGTAGGCAACTTTATTATTTTGGTCTTGGCAAAACCACAATAAGTAATTAGGGTCTGATTCTGCAATCCTTATTTCATAAATATTCTCAGACATTTCATTGTGGCTACATTGTTTAACAAACTTATTTTACTGCACTTAGATCTAATGTTGTGGGGTGGCATCTAGTCTGGTTAACTTAGGCACTTGATTTTGTGTGCTTCAAAAAGCAGTCCTAAGGCTTCAACTCTGATTCCTTCTCAAACTGATGAAGTGGAGCAGGCTTATTTAAAGGCTAGGAGTGACCCTGCACAGCTAAGGCTTGTCAGCTAAAATATGCAGGCAGCGTCTACTTGAAGTTTCTTTCCAAGAAGTTACCTATAAAGGAAACTTCTAACATGATTTAGGATACTTTGCCACATGCAAAAAATTTTGACATGAGTTAAAGACCTGAAGTAGGCAATGGAGTTTCCATAGCAAGTTTCTCGAGAGTGTGGCAAAACTTTTGCCCTTCCATACTGTGTGGATGCAATATTCCACAACTAAAGTAAATAGAAAGTTTGTACATTACAAAGGAGGAGCTATATGGCAGCTATTATTAATATTATTATTTATTATTTCATGCTGAGGAAACTCTAGTGCTGAAGATGCATTGAGGAGAATGGTATCAGAGCCTACAGACACATTTGCAAAAGGAGAGCCCATAGCCAGCTGTGTGTAAAGCCATGTAAATTCTTGCTTTTCTGAGGAAATACCAAATAACAACTGGCTTAGCATAACTGCTAGTAGAGAAGCTTTGACTGCTGTACATATTTCTATTTCTTTTGTTGTCCTCAAAATTAATTTTCCTTCCTCTCTTAATCAGTACTTTTAAGATGAGATATTATGTGTGCAGTGAACTTCTTGTGCCAAAGCAATTTCTGGTGAAATATCACTGATTTAACTGTAGATAGTGTCACAGAAGAATCAGCCTCCTTACATTTTATTCTGGGATATAAACTCTGCTCACTCAGCTAAATTACCAAGTCCAGTTCTCCACCTAACAGTTTCTAAAGGAATCAAAACCATATTTTCTTTACTTCACATGAATTTTGTGCATTTTAGTGCTCTTAAAGGAACAGATTATTAACATGCACTATTCACGTTACCCCAAATAAATCTGCAAATGGGACCACTCTGTGCCTGGAAACCTACCCTGGAATTTCAGCATTGCACCTCTGTTGAAAAGAGACTACCAGCTGTACTAGGCTGTGCAGCATGTTTTTGTGTGGATTAGTTTCCACCACAGA
Organism: Atrichornis clamosus; assembly: GCA_013400975.1. Classification (NCBI taxonomy): domain Eukaryota; kingdom Metazoa; phylum Chordata; class Aves; order Passeriformes; family Menuridae; genus Atrichornis; species Atrichornis clamosus. The sequence goes on from WBMZ01008947.1 coordinate 51,177, forward strand.
TTTGGTGGAGACTGCTAAACTCATTGCACGTGTGGCCCAAATAAAATTTCAAGGCAGCTCACTGGAGATGAAAAAACAGAGCATTAATCCACTATACATTGTAGCACCCTGCTACATCTCTATCACAGCTTCTCAATTAAATTGTCATCTTTATGGAATGGAAGAAGGGCATGGGGTCCTGCCGGGTGGTAACTGGAACGCGACTTTTTTATACCATGCAAAATGATTTCAATGATGAAGTCATAATGTTGTCATTTTACAAAATCGTAGTACTTAATGTTTCTTCCCCTATACCCCAAATTCCTTTACCGGAACACCTAGGAATTAAATATATATATATATATGTATACGAATATTTCTATGCAATGTAAGAAATCTAAGTTACAGCACAGTTTATATCATTAGTTGGGATTTCTGTTATGGGTCCTTTCCTTCTCATAAACTCACACACACACAGCTCACCACAAGCTCACAGCTATAATAAAGAAGTTTTCCTATTAATATTTCCCACTGAAGAATAGGGTAAAAGTTTTTATCTTAAGAGTGAGTTTAGGAATAATAAGTAAAAAAGGAAAGGTAAAATCCTCCTAGCTACAGTGAGCTAAACGTTTTCTTACAAATAGTAAAGTAATCAACAGGCTTTAAACACCCCCAAATCTGGTGTTTGTGGCATTTCAATCAAAGTCAGCAGAAACAGGAGTTGTCATCAGGGTACCACAGCCTGTCTTATCTAGTTTCCCATGGAAATTACATTTCTATTTTCCTTTGGCGCTTGAAAAAAAATATTCAAAACGTTCAATGACTTAATTTAATGAATGTAATATTATAAATGGAATATATTGAAAAATGTAAAGGAACTCTGCTTGCCTTTTCCAATATGATTAATATTTTATTTTTAAGAAAAGCAAATTAAAGAAAAATCCCCAACCTAAGGTCAACAGTGACTGTTTAAGGGAACTATCTTATTCTATTCTCTTCAATGCACTGTCTTTTTCAGAATATTAATGGGGGATAGAGTGACAAGAATGACTTAGACGTACATGTCAGGAGAAAGGGTCAGCTCTTGGCAGTAGGATGTTAATTCACATCCATTAATGAAATTTATCCTCCTTACTGTCTCCTTCTCTTTTCTTTCTTTCTTTTTTTTTTCCTTTTTTTTTTTTTTTTTTTTTAAAAGTTTTTTTTTTTTTGTAACTCTTTTTTTTTTT
>WBMZ01008947.1:52406-77406 GCA_013400975.1 Atrichornis clamosus
TTTTTTTTTTTTTTTTTTAATAAAAAGGTCTTTTTTTGAGAGAACATCATGGACTTTTCACAGGAGCTGAGAAGGGCCACAGGGGCAGGCCGAGGTAAGAGACTGACAATCTTCAGGTGATTAAGGAGACTCAAAGGCTAGGTAGACCTACAAAATGAATAACTATGGACCCAGAACCATGCCATAAGGCTCAATGGCTTGTGATTTGCAAGTTGATAAGACAAGAAGATTAATAATGCTGCATGATAATGGCTGCTCCCTCTCAGCTGGGGAGATGGTAATGATCTGATATTGCTGTAGGAGCAGTTCAGTGTGCTGCAGAGAGGAGGGTGCGAATTCACTCATCCCAATTGGCCCCGAGGATATAGAGATTTTGAAAAATGGGAATGCAGTTACAATTTTAATTAGATATAAAGTTTTTAATAATTTTGCTGAAATGAGGACTTCAAAGAACATATTTTGCAGCATTCAGGCCCATAACTCCTGAGTGACAGTTTTGGTTAATTTGCAAGTTTTCAGATCAAACTTTGCCCCTGGCTCCATGCTGAGGGTAAAGTAAAATGTCAATTTCTTTCCTCAGTGATCTCAAGCATCTTATTTAGGCAGGTGTGCTGAATTCTCTTATTCTGTAGACGTTAGCCGAACAAAACTACTCATTAAAATATATGCTTAGGAAAAAAAATTAGCGGCATAAATAAAATCAGTAGTAATAAAGAGAATCAATCAGCAAGAAAAATGTACAGCAATATACAACATAAAAATTTAAAGAAGAATCAGGGTAATATTGTATATAAAAGGTGATTAAATGTTAGCATATGATTATGCTGTCATTGCATATTATTATCAAAGAATGTTTAATTTATACCCTGTTTAAAATTAGAGGTAGTTATGCAAAAGGATATTTTTCTGCTCCAGACCATATTTTTTTTTCCTGCTGAATCCACACATATACCATAGATTTGTGATTCAGATTTGTGGTTCTGAATTAATTACGTTAGATGTCTGAAGTACATTAGTTCTTTGGCAGTCTACAAGGCAGTAATAATAGGGAATGATGTTGTCAGTCATTTTAAAGTCATCATTCGGCTTCTGCCATCTCCATTCTACCACTCCGAGGGGTTTAGGGGAAAACAGCCTGCCGAAAGACTATTTTAACAAGGACCTTGGAAAAGACTATAAAATAAGAACTGAAATAGAAAAAAAAGCAAGTCAAAGCAAACCAAACAAATAGCATAAGTAGCTTGATATTTCTTGAGTATTTAGTTGTTGGTCATGCCAACATGGTGTACTGTCTTTCTGTTTTGTTTTCCTCATTTGGTTTTTTTTTTTTTTATTTTTATAGGCATGGAATCCATTTTTAATTTTTGGACAGGGATATTTTTTACAGTTTTCAAAAAAAATCCATGTATTTTTATTCTTGTTAAAGGTGAAAACCTGCTTCTTTAACTGTATTTTCCAGGAATCATGATGCCAAACCAACATAACAGTGCAAATTGACTATTTAAGCTTAAATGAACATTTGTAAATGGACACTTGATAAGATTAGAGCATTTGAGGCTGAGCTATAAAAAATAATTTGAAAGTAGGTTTTTAACTTTCTACTATTCTTAGAAGATGTCTATGCTTGGTGTCAGAATTACTCTGAAAAGAGGGCAGGAATGGTTTTTGGAAGTGGGATGCCGCAAACAGCTCGTGCTGCAACACCCAACACACACCCTTGTGGCATGTACCCACACACCTGCTCACACACAGAGAAAACATTGCTGTCATTGCTGTAAAATCAGTATTGGACAGATTAATTCTGGCCTTTCAACCAGCTTTGCTGTTTCAGGGGAGCTCCCCGGCAGTACAACTCTGCAAGCTCCTTCACAACAGGGTTTTTGTTTTTTCCCTAGTGCTAAACATTACTCAGTGTGCAGCAAGTTGAACACCCTTTACAGCTTTTCTCTAGGGACAAGTACTACAAAGGGGTTGTCTTTTCTAAGGTATGTCAAGGCCTGAAAACCCACGAAGTGTTAAGGGTACGGCTCTGACCTGACCGCAGCAGCAGCGGCCTGCAGCCTGCAGAGAGCTCTCAGCTCTGTGTCTGTCTAAGCCATTCACAAGTTAAAGCGTCGTGAAGGGAAATGCTTGTCATGAAATTCATGTGGTTGCTCTTTAAACAGTAAATAATCCAAAGACGGGAAGGTTTATTTTCATTGAAATATTTTTTTCATTTAAAATTAAGAGAATTGTCAGATTGGGAGTACTGAATGCAGAAAATAAATGTAGGATTTTGCTTTAAATTTGGGAGAAGGTTAAAAAAAAAGGATTTAGGATGTAGCAGAAAAAAACCTGTAGAACATCGTTGAATTGAGGTATTTAAGATGAATCAAACATACCATTAGATATACTGCGGCTGCATGACAGGGAACTTCTATACATCTTATATATATTGCAAATGCTTATGTCCACATAGCATACTGCAAGAATATGGTATTTATAATATATGTCTATAAATATATTGCTAGAATAGGGGAGATAGATATTGCTGGTAATAATTCATTTCTAACAATATGCCTGATTCTGAAAGTGTGTGTTTTTCAATACATATGTATGTTTTATAGAGGCAGAGACCGGTGTCACTGTCAGGGGCAGAGCAGAAATGTGGATTGAATGGTGAAATGGTATAACCCCTCATGTGTCACCTTTCTAGGAATAATCTCTCAGCATGACAATCCTATGCATTCAGAAGTATTCTGGAAGTTGCCATTGTATGGGAAAGTAGAGATTACTTTGATGCTGAGCTTCTGATTGTCAAATAAGGGAAGGGCTGACTTGGGTCAGATAACTCGCTTACAGTCTGACACATATATGGACTGTCCACCTCTCTAAGCCTGCAAAGCTGGGCTGGAAATTCTCTAGTAATAAACTGTTCCATTGTTTTCCAAGTTCCCATGTCCAGTGCCAAATACAACCTGCAATTTTGGAGGTGTGTGAAAACAAGAAATAAGTTGAAAAAAAATTTAACTACATCCTTCCACTGTTCAAGGAGAATCCTTCTGGGGTTTGGTTCACTTTCTAGTTTGCTCAGATTTTGTCCCAAATAGCTCACCTACTCAGCTTATGAACCCTTTCGGAATAAAAAAATAAGTCCAGAAAAACAAGAAGTAATGTTCGTAACTAGTGTCTATAGCTTTTTGGGGCAGGACCAAATTTTTATCAGGAATAGGAGTAAAATAGGTCTCTGTGATGATTCTTTGAAATCAAATGAGATTTAGTGCAGCACATGTATGTGGTTTATTAGGTGAAACTCTGTAAGGTGAGTTTTCTAAAGTAAATTTCCAGTCTGTTTTTTCAGCTGGATAATCTATTACATTTAGCTTTTCCCACTTCAGCTGGTGCTTGTTAAAACGTCTCCCTTTGTATCCATGTGTTAAGATGATGGACAGTATTTGCTGATTCCAGCTTATCTAGGCTGTTAACAGGAAAATCCTGGTTCAATTCAACCTGTTTGAAGCAGCAATCCTGCAAAAGCCTGAGTCTGATGAATGGTTCCACAGTAATAAACAAACACAAGTAGTTTATAGAACTCTGCTGAAAAAAAGGAAAAAATATTTCATATTAACCCATTCATGTCCATAGCATTAAATGACTTTACAAAAAAAACCGAACAAACAACTTAACCAATCCATTGCTTACATCACTGGACTGAAATTCATTTGGAAAGAATGGCATATGCCAAAGAATGGGTTCCCATGGGCTCACTGATGGAGTAGAATGTGTTTGTAGTTAAAGTTATGTTTTCTGCTCCTGGTAGCTCTGAAATATTCACATACAGACCTCACATTTTTACTTACAATCTATTTGCCTCTATTTTCTCCTTGCACAACATCCTTGACATGCTAATCTCAGCATTATATCAATGAATGATGCAGGGATATCACCACTTCTTTTGTTTGTTTGTTTTTAACAGAAAAAATGGGGACGAATTGTGACTAAGGAAAATCAATTTGTATGAAAAATAGAGAGTGTATATAGAACAGAAAACAACCCTTTTTATGAAAGCCAGTTTTTTCTGACATCCTCCACAGTCCATAGATAATATGATCCTGAATATGTTGGTCCTTTAGCAAACATACCCTTGGGAAAGGGGAAAAAAATAAATAGAGAATAAATAGGGGACAGACCATGAATTTGACAGAAGAATGTGAAGATCAAGGAGTTTTTCCAGTATTGAAAGAAAGCAGAATAAATTAGAAGTTCTCTTAGTGTATTTTAAACATCTTTGAAGTTTTAATGTGAAGTTATTGTGCATAGTAAGAAAAACCATTTTCCCCATGGATATTAGCTAAATGATTGCCCCAGGGGCAGAATGGGTCACAAGGGAAGATGCATCAGAAACTGATCTTTAAAAAAATTTTTAAAAATTCCTATGAGACTTTTCAGCTTCACAAAAGTTTTGAGGTTCCTCTGTGTCACGTGCTTTATTGCTAAAACACTCATGTATACAGAACACAGCAAGTATGACTGCAGTGTTTGTGTTTCACTGGGAATGTATTTTTGGTGCATCCTTCACGTTCTATCAAGTGACAACATAAGTTGGCACTTGTCCTTGCAAGACAACAGAGATGAAAGGAACAGCCAGTTTAATCTATGTTATTAGAATTTAGTGAATAAAGTGCAATGAATAATTTAGTCTTAAAATATCACTTTTGAATGTTCCCAAACTATTTGCGAAACTCTACATTTTAAAATTAGGTAAGAGTTCTTAGAATCAATATATTTCTGGTACATCCCATACCAAAATTACAAATAATTGTCAGACATCTTCTTCACAGACTTCAGTAGTTTTTCCCAGATGCCAGCCTGGCCAGTTTGACCTGCTCACCATCCCTACATGCTAGCAGCGTTGGTGGTGATTTTCACAATTGATAGAAGTTAGAACAACCCGGAGGCTGCACTAAGTTGCACCAGGACACAAGCAGAATCGAAAAAACAGGATTAGATTTAGGTATAAAGATAGTTGAAAAGACCTTATCACTTTGCTCCCCGGGTGAAATAACAGACATACAGAGACACATGAGCTGGTTGCAACTGACTTCATTAAACAAATCAATGTGAATTTCAAATTTCAAATATAATATCTGAATATACAATTTTAAATTGGTGCTGGTGGAGTTTCCAGCATTTGAATTACAAATTTGCTTTTTGCTAATCCATTCCCTAACAGAGATCAAACACTTGAAAATTCATGAAAAGCAAACATGAAAGGGTCACAAACATGGTCAAATGTTACCTGGCTGTTTAATTCAAATGGATACTCAAAGAAAATGTTTCCTATATTTGTTCAGCCCCTTCTTTCCAGTTAGCTTAAAAAATTAAAGTTAAATGGCAGACTAATACTATGTGCAAATCAAAAAAAAGAATCAAGGAGACTTGAAGATAGCAATAGAGAAGTAAATCATAAAGAGAGATGAGTACATCTGGAGTCATATTGGATATCAGACTGAGTCTGTGGATGCACACATCCATTGCTGGTATTTTAGCTATGACAAAAATAGCTGTAAAATTTGGAAGGAAGTTTAAATGTTCACTGCATCTATCTCCACTGTGATAATCAGTTCTGGATACCCATTGCCAGAAAAATACATTTATATCCAAATGTGCACCGACATATTGAGCCAATAGTCAAAGTTAGCAATTTGGGTACACATTTCCTTTCTCTTTCACTGTTGCAAGTGCTATTGACAGCAAAGTCAAATATGCCTTTAGCAAAAAGGAAAGAAGTAATGGCATTCTTGTTTCTAAAGTTCTGCCTAGTCACATTCAACACATATATTATTTTCCTGCCTTAAACAATCTACAAACAGAACTTTCTCATTTCAGTTTTTCACACATTTTCTTTGTGTGAATCTCACTGAAATAGGCAAGCTGTCAGTGACAAAGCTTAGCGTCAATCTCATATGGAGTTGAGAAATGGGAATTACAAAAGAAAAAAACTAGTAGCCACAATCAGTACTGTAGCTATAAACAACTTTTTTCACTTCATCAACCAAAATTTTATTAGAGGGACAGTCTACAATGCCACCCATCTGATGTCACTGTTGTTTCTGAAGACATAGATAGATTTATGTAACAGACAAGTTCTTATGGGAGAAAAAACCCCACAATAACAGTAACATTTGCCAGGAGAAAAAGCCAATTCTTCCGTATAAACGCCATGGACTCCTGTTGTGCCATGACTGTGTTATAAACCCAAGCATAAACCACCTCTGCTTGTACATGCTCACCTACTTCAGCATCAGGTTTATAAGAACCTTTTCATTCAATAGCAAATTGCTCTTTGCAGGTACACAGCTATTAGTAACCACAACATCAACCTAAATGGAAAAAAAAGAAGGTGATCTTGGCTCATGCTTCATTTTCTCTTCTTCTATCTGTGAAGACCTCAGCTTATATCCCAGCTGGGATCTCTGTACCACTTTGGCAGTCTAACAAAGTCCAGCAGGTGGTACTGTTGAACTTGGTGGCTTCACTCCTAGACATGTTATAGGGAAGATATTGTAACTATTACAGATGTGTGTAACAGGATTTTTGAAAAAGGAAATCAGTTTGGGGCATTTTTAACTTTATTGTTGGCCATAAAAGAGTGTGAAAAATTATGAAAAGGCATGTAAGCATGATGGATCATTGAAGTTAGCCTGCTCAAAGAATTCAGAACAATGATTACTAGACAAGTAAAGCTGGAAGGTCTCCCTAGATATTCTGAAAAATATTGACAAATTGAAGAAGGATCAATTAACTTCTCACAGTCAAGTGCTACAACTAGCATGGGAAGAGTTGTTTGAGTCATCATGGAATAAAGTCTGTTTCTAGATTGTTCTATTTTCCATTCCCTGTGTTAGTAAGTTAGTGTTTGTTCCTGTTGATACAGTTATGTAAAATAAAGACTTGTGAATAGAGATTTTGATTATGTGTAACAGGATGGTTACTTCATAAAGAGGACACTGTACTAGAGGGAAGAAAAGGAGAATTTTGAGTGATAAGGGTACGACATAATTGATGACAACATTCTGTAGGGGTTGAAAGCTGAGGGCTGATGTGGAGTGAACTAAAGATTACTAGTGTTCTGAAGGGTTAGCAGCAGCAGTAGTATTGTTTTGTGGGTTCCTTGTTTTCTTGTCTTTCTTCCTCTGCATGGAGGATTTAATAGCCTACATTTTTCTCTCACTTTCTCTCCTTTAAAGTAATTAAGAAAGAAAAGTAAGGAGCTGGTCACAGAGGTTTATTTTGATTTTTTTTCTTTTAACATATATGGGTCTCATCCAGTCAAGATCTTACAGATGTTTTAGACGCATTTGCTGAACCAACTGGTGTGATTAATTTTCTATTCCATTTTCTACTGTCATGGAAGTGATAAATCAGGAACTGGGTAAGTTTCAGGACAGTGAATAGGATAGCTTCTTTTACTCCATGCTATGGCTGAATGTTGGTAATAGTAGAATTGAACTAAAACTAAGTCATTTAGACAAGGCTAGGTTATTTAAACTAAATCCCATCATTAACTTATGTAGTCCCATAGCTCCTTAAAGGTAAGCTAGCTGTTATGGCTCAGAGCAGCTGCCTTTCATTCTCCACTGACACTGAGCAGCAGGAGAGGACCTCCAGACCTTACACAAGTTTAGAGCACGTGTCAAAATTTTAGTTGACTTGAGTGAGATGAATCCTCCTTGACAGACTGACAGAGTTCATGTTTTTTCTATTTTTTGAGTGATGTGTAGGTTGCAGGTATTTTGTAGACTGAAGACTAAAAGAAATCTTATGGTTTGCCAAAGGCTTACCAGCAATGTCATCAGTCACCCTGCCCCTCAACTTCCTGCTATAACCACTGTACATACGTGCTGCACATCAGTCGCCCAATAGCCACGTCTTCCTCAACCTTTTATACAAAAAGTGTCATGTTTTCTTTAGACTATTGTCTTGTAAAGTTCTATGTACATTATTGTATAATTTGCACACATCAATATTTCTTTTCCTGTATTTCTTTGAGAAGTTGAGGTGTATTTTTCAAATTCCTATATATGTCATATTTGGGCTGTTTGATGTTTGCTGAAATGTGGTTGAAAGTGCTCAAAAAGCAGATTTCCAGCAAATTCATCACAAAGGTCTGCAAAGTAATTGTTCAACAATAAGGTAAATATTTGTGTAAATTATCCATATTTAACAGGTGTAAGACATACAGGAATGGGTTATTTGTAGTGAGCTACAATAATCTGCCATATTAATTATATTTTGTGGAATGAATACAGTTAGTTATGATCTACTGATTGTCTTTGTTCCACGCAAAGAAATTTAATTACATTTGGAAAATGCAATTAATAATAAATAAATTATTTTAACTGCATAACATTAATTATAATACAATAAAAAGTAGTCTAGTTCCATTTGGAAGGTGTTCAAGTGATCTTAGAAAATTCATAGGACCCCTAGGAAAGGTAAGGGTGTAACAGGTAGTTCAGAAATCTCCTTCACAAGCTGAAAAACTGACTGCATCTGCAATCAGCACCTTGCTTCATGAAAGGAAGGGAAGGTAAAGGCCCTGAGATTTTCAACAACTTGTTTGGTGGCCTGTGGTCAAAGGTTCACGGGTTCCCAGAACAATTTCCTGAGAAGCTGGAGAAGAGGCTAATGGTCTTCACTACCTCCACTAATCTTGAGGTTCCATAGAACACATTCAATTTCACAACCAAATCTGTGGGATGTGTGCGTTGCTAACAGTGTTTGGTTCCCTTAAACTTGTTATGCTGAAACAACCATCAAGCTTACTAGTAAGGTTTCTTTCTTCCAAATACTCTTCTGCTGTTGATAAAATCTCATGATCACCAATTGTTGTGCACACAAGAATACTTTTTTTCAAAAAACTCTCTACTGATGGAGACACTTGCATAAGAAATGCTCCTGAGATCACTCATATTTCACATAACACTGTTTACCACTGTGTAATGGAGGCTGTAAAAGTCCTGTCAAAACCGTAATGAATACAGCACCCAAACACTCAGTTACCGATATAACTACCCCTGCTGGAACTCAACACATCAGAAGAGCAGTGAGAAATATATCTTAAAATAGTAACTTCAGTCAATGGCCCTACAATCTGATATATAGTTACAAATCCAAGCATCAGAGATTGTAGCCTCACTGAGGAACAGTGACGCATAATTCTTGAAGGTACTTGACCAGTCCATCAAGCAATACAAGAAGATTTGTTCAAGCAAAAAATGTCTAATTTTATTTAATAATTTGAAACTACATAAGAAGAAAAAAGAACTCAATCTTAAATACAGTGGCTTTCCAGCAGAAGCTGTCCACCCTACTGCCCATTTGTAAAGCATTATTTTGCAGCTCAAAGCTGAGTTTACAAATGGCAAGTACAGCCAAAGAAAACAGTTTTGCCAATATACCACTGTGTTGAAAAGTGAGATCAAAATAATGTTTTCTTGTCATCTTCAACAAATAACTTTGCATATCCTGCCTATTATCAAATATGTCTGTCTTATGTAGGCTTGTGTGCACCTACAAGCATCTATGTATTTGTCTGCATATGCACAATCTGCAAAATGAACTGAATAAGCAAGGATGAAATTTTCAAGGATAATGTAATTTTAAAATTCCATATTTGTCATGAACAGTGACATGAGTGCCCTGAAGATAAAGATCTAGATAGTATATCTGGAAATCACATTGTTCATGTGAGTTAAAAGCATACTGTGGGAGACAGAACCATTATTTCTGTGTGTATACCTACATATTCCTCTATATTGGTACCCCTATCTATACACTGGAGCAGAGAAATATTAGCTAACAATAGATGCATCTAATCAAAATGTGTGTGAATGGTATGTACTATGTACTATCATTTCTTTCTGCAATTAATTTAGAATTCAGCGGAATAATATGAAGTCTTTTACTACTTAATTAAACTTTTGTAATGCCTGTTTTACCAAGATGAATAAAATGCATAAATTGTATGAGGTGACATCTAATGCACACAAAAAAGAGAAATGTAAAAAATCAGAACAGTGGGTACATTAAACTGATTCTTAATAATTGAAACCAATTTAATCATTTGAGATTATTTTATTCTAGCTGACGTAATACTGTAGCAGTTTTATTCTAATTATAACCTGCTTCATTTTACTCTGCCTTTCTAGTTAATTATTACAGTCAATTTGTAAAATGACATGGTTCCACATTTGCATAGGTCACTATTAAATAAATGAATAGCTGAAATTACTCTAGCATTGAAGTGTCAACTTTGGTAGAAGTCAAGAGGACTTCAAATGTTCTTCTAACACCCCTTAATGTGTTAATGACCACTATTAAACTGCAATTAAAAGGCCAGAGAAAAAATGCACGAAACAGTTAATAGAAAAATAGCAGAGACACAATTAAAACACTTCGGTTTTTGACTGATAGAAAATAAAGGGATATGCTAAAAGACGTATACTATGAATCTATGCCTAAAACATGACAGAACTGACAGTTTAATGATAACAAATCATAGGCTGCCTTTTTTTGGAGCATTACACGTCAGCTTGACATTAACATCTGTAGTAAACAAGACAATGTAATGATTTTACCTTGTATTTAAATTGCTACTTATTACAGTACTAAATAATAGCTTTAAATATCTTGGTGTCCAGGCTAGTGATATACTGTGTTTGCATGAGACAGTACTGAAAGATATGTTTAAGCTTTTTGTCATCTTAAATAAAGGATATATGTATGTCTTAGCTGTGCAACATACCACGTTTGCGCCTGAAACCTTTCCTGAATCCATGACACTGACATTAGGTTTGTTTGCTCATGAGAGGAATGAGTAGTGATGATCAAGCCCTAACTCAAAGCAGGTCAGATTTTTAGGAATCAAGTGGTGCGTATAACTCCTAGAAAACAGCTCAATTAATCAGAGCTATGCCAGAACTGTCATATTAAACACTCTTACTTCAAAAGCATATTTTACTGAGAGTTGAACTGAGTAGTACGGGAATGGTATGTGTGATTCCAAAAACTAAATTATATTCAACATGAAAATCAACATTATGTCTGAAAATTTAAATACACATGTCAGAAATTTCAAAGTTATGGCTCCCACAGGAATTAAAATTTGACCTCCATGTGCATAGGTAATATTTTCTATTACTGCTAAATTTTAATGATTTATATAATCTACATCTCTGCAATCTAGAGAAATTCTGTTTGCTATGGGAAATATGACTTCTTAATTTTCTATTATTTGTGTGTTGTGTATGTTCATCCATAAAGTTAAATTAATGTATGGGTTAAATCATCTTCTCAGTTGCACCATGTAAAACCAGGTTGGTTTTAGTGATTTGGTGGATTTAAGTAATTTCATTAATAGAAACAAACTTACTTAGGCTTTGTTAAGCTAACTAGAACAGAATTACTGCTCTCCCTAAAAGTTCATCTGTGATATTGCTTAGCTCATTGTAAATAGGCATTTGGTTCTTAGATCAATGGACTAAATCACTGTTGCTCCTTATCATTATGTCTTTTCAATTATGCAAAATAAGCAAAAATATAGATCAGCGTGTTACCTTTTTTCCCTTGCTAACTTCACACAGATAACTTGCATGTTTTAATGCATTCTTCTATAAATCAGTATGAAAACAAAACTGGTGTTCCCTTTTCCCTTGTGTTTATTTTACTAGGCATAAAATGTACTGTCAGACAGCCACAAAAATCTGGAGGAAGATTCAAAAACTGTGCTGCACATTCTTATATGAGGACAAAATTATGGTTGCAGATGGCCAGATTTTAAAGGATGTTTAGGCATTTAAAAATGTAGATAGGTTCCCAGTGGGATTTTAAAAGGTTAGATTATTTTGAAAATCCTGCTAGGCACTGGATATATTTCTTTGAAGTTCTTCTACATGTGTAAGTTCATACATTGGAGGAAAAATGCACATAATCAATGAAATAATTGGAATAGATTCAACCAAAATCATTTCATGGGCACCACAGATATTCCTGTGCTTAAGTCTGTTTGTGTGCAGATCAATGCAATTTCTTTTGCTCTTAAATGTGATAGTATCTATATTGTACAGCTGCTGCACTAAATTGTCTTTTATTTATAGCTTCTCTGTTTCAAAATCTCATTTCTTTAAAACATTAAAAGTTCTACACTTGCTGAGGACTAAGCCCCAGTTGAATGTGAATGGGAAAAAATTAAAAAGAAAAGAGAAAACTATTTTATCATGTTCAAAAAATTGCTAAAATACATATTTTCCTGGTCTTTCTGTATTACAGAAACTTGCCTTTTAGAACTGCAAAGGATAAGAAACCTAAGTACACTTTCTTGGGGAATATGTTAATGCAGATAGTTTGGCTGGGAACTCAGGTTGACCAGAAATGTATGTGTATGTGACAGCGATGCTGTATCACTTTTACAGGTTCAGTACCTAATCTGTTCTTGCCAGTCTCTATGGATTTTCCCCTTTGCAATGGTCTTTAGCACCTGTCTAGTACAAAGGAGAGCCCAACAGCCTCTCTGCCAGTTCCTGTTCCTGTTCCTTCATGATCCAGTTTACACCCGGGCAGATGCAGGCGGGCAGAGAGGCACAGGTACTGTCCTTGGGGCGTTTTGCATGAACCCATTCCCTGGCCCTGGCCGTCAGAGCAGTGCTCGGCCTGCAGAGCTGAGACAAGGATGTGCCCAAACAGCACCAGGTACCACTACGTACCACCACTGGCCAGACCAGGGCAACGGGAAGAAACAAGTATATGTTAAAGCACAGAAAGAATGTTATCAGTTCACAAATGGAATGCTAAACTTTAGGTGAAGGAAGAATAGAATATATCATCAGGAGCTCTATAACAAAAATACAGTAAAATTTGGCAAGTATAAGAAAGTATAAACATAGTTTGGGCTTTCTGTAGGAAATAATATGAACTAAAGCACAGAAACAGAGAACCAGTGAAATAACTCCAGAAAAGGGAGAGGATTAAGTAGTATCAAGCTTAGGTTTTCCTTTAAAATTATGGTCAACACCAAAGTGATATTAGTTAATTTAAACACTCTAGTTAACCTATGAGATTTATAAATCTTTTTAAACAGATGGTTTTTAAACATTTAATTGGAAGCACTACAAATCAGTACTAGTAAGCACATAGAAGTGACAATTTGGTGCCAAAAAATGTGGCTTTTCTGTTTGGGGGAGAAAAATGTGGACCTAAATAACTTTAAACATGTCTGGATTTTTTCAGTTTGCTTTTAGTTTTCGAAAGTGTTTTGTAAAATCCAAACCAAACCAAACCAGCAAAAAACTCCATTCCATCTAGTAATTGCTTTGAGAAATATTTTGGTTAACTTTCATGGTCATATTTTTAAAGCGGAACTTGATGTGCAACCGAAGATACATGTATGTAGGTGTGCTTAATTGTAAAGTTGAGAAAAATGTAGATCTATTTAAAGCAGGAGTGACAGTTGTTGAGCATTGTGATGTATCATCTTGACATGAACTGAATGAGTTAGATTAGTGACTGACACCAGCAATGTCAGAATTTACATTGCAGCACACACAAACTCTGTGGAAATATACTATTAGCACTCAGAGTAAGCAGTGATGAGTAATGAGATAAAAATTGACAGAGTCAATAGTCATATGCCCTCACAGTCAAGAGCAATGGACTGTACTATGCGTATGTATATTAATAAGTGTGTATATCTGTCTGTCTGAAATATATCTATAGTAACTTTAATTAAGCAACAATCCAAATCATAAGACAAGGAATCTCAGCAAGGTCTACTTAAACCCTCTGGAGTGTGATTTACTCTCTACGTATGTTCATCTCTGCACATGGTGTAGGTATGCACTTGGCAGTCCTGCTTGCTCTATTTCACTCATCAAACACTCATCTAACATGTACACAGCTATGCACAGGTAAAGGAAATATCTTCTTTTATTTGGAGTACTTTTTTTAAGTACTGTTTTGCTTGTTTAGGATCAGAACGATAGGAAGTTTTACAGGCACAATGGGAAGGAGACACATACCTACTCTAACATATCATGCCCTAACTATTAAAGAGTATCATGACTGAATGGTTAGTCCAGCTTGATAAAATTTGTCTCCAACCCTTATTGTCTGAAATATATTGAGAAAGTGACTTGAGGAATTGAGTCCAAAGTACCCTTTGGCACTTTAGGGTGCACTAGCAGCACTGCAGAGTATCCTATCTCAGGCAGGAGTGAGGATTGTGGATATCTGGCTCAGGTGTTGTAAGTGTATCCAGCAGCTGCACCTCTAGGTCAGCTGTCACGTGCTCAGAAGTATACAGGACCTTGGACTAAGCAGGGGGAAGGTAGTGCTGCCACATTGGTGACCACACAACTTACTGGTAAATGAGAAGTTGTTTAAAGTTCCTTTTGTGATGGAGAAACCTGTTATTGTGGCATATGCAGGTTAAATTGCCTTTTCCTTAGTTTCTCTCTGAAATCACTTAGACAGTCTCAGATTAGAGTTATTATTTCAATGCCAACTCTGGATAGCTACTGAAATGTTATAAGGATGAGAACTGTAACGTCTCAGTGGATAGATGATTATTTTCTTTTGTCCTTTCTCTCTAATAATTGTAACATCTTGATGTGAAATGGATGGAACAGATTGTTGACTGCTGCTAGCAGTATCAGAAATAATGCTATGTTGTATCAAGAAATTATGTATTTTGCAGTCCACTACCATAAACACAGAGAGAAACAAACTTGGTAAGAAGTTGTGCTTTCGTCTTCAGCAGCCTGGAGTGGAGTTCTGAGAATGTCCTCTTGGTCCACCTATGGCTCCCACAGCAACCATTAGAGTGCCCCAGGCATATGGCGGGCAGGACAAATCTTTATGGATTAATTTCTCTCTATTTATTGAAAAATAATCTTAAACAACTTTGGTGCCTTCTTAAATTAGTAATTAAAATAGGACAGCAGTGGTGTTTCATGGCTGTGGAGAGTAGGAAAGTAAAACCTTTAAGAAAACGGAAGCTGTCAAAGAAAAAAACCAAACGACAAATACAATGAAATAACAAAGAGTAATTGTACTTCCCATATGGAAGGAGATAAACAGCAATGTCTCATTCAGATTTCTATTGCCCCTTTTTGGGAGGAAATGAAATAACGGGCATCTGCATTTTGTATCTGCTGTGATTTTGCTTCATTTTCTTTCTTTTTGTTGCTCTATAAAACAAATTTACCAGAATGATTTTATATGTCAGGTTTATATTTTCAGTTTTTCTAATGGAACAATTTTATTTCAAAAGGTAAAACATATTTTTTAACCTACTAGTGACATCATTCTCCACATTGGATCAATTATCTATGCACTGAATAAAGTTTAATTGAACCCTTTTAAATCTGTGCAGCTGTTGTGCAGTGAAATAGGCAGGTGGATTATCTCATTAGTATTAATCTAAATGTTTTGTGGTCTCTGCACATTTTAATGTGTGTGGTGTATATATTTGGTAATAATTCTTTAATTGTTAAAAATAAGATAAATGCTACAAGAAAATTTTGATAATAATTTATGTAATATTTCGTTCTTAAACAGGATGAATTAAGGGCATTAAAATGATGAGTGATTCCACAAAACCTATTCCAGCAGACAGAATGAATGAAAGTATTAATTTGAAAACTTCTGACCTATTTTAATTTTATTTTAGGAGTGCTCTGTTTTATGCATTGATGTTGCTATCAGGATTTTAGCTGGTTTTCCTTCCAATCAGCTTAACTAATGTAAATCCTTTTTTAAGGTTTACCAGCATCATACATTTCTACCTCATCTTCCTGGAATCTATTTTCAAAAGATATTTTTTCCTAGGACCAAATTCTGACACTGCTTACACAAGTGATTCGGGAATAAAGCTGAAAAAATGGGCCAGGACCACAGCATGTATAAAATACTATAAAGCAACTGAGTTGTATTAGCTTGACTGCCTGAGAATGCAGCCCATGATTTTCAGATCTGAGTGAGGAGGATCAGTGGGAGTTCTGCTTGGGGACAATGTGTCTCTGAGCTACCACTGAACCTGCTGGATGCTAATGTCAGGTAGCACTGAAGTTGCTCAGTGAGAAGCTGGCCTGGTGAATATATCCAGGGTTTAAAGGTCAATTTTGTGCATTTGCTCAAGTCCAGTGAAGAGAGCACTTAGCTGGGGAGAGGACGGTATGCTTCACAGTACTGCCAGAGGGGACCCCTCAGTGGGGCCTGAGCTGAGTCCAGCCTTGTCAGCTCCGAGGGGGTACAGGCGTGACGTGCCACACGGGTAATCTGCTCCTACACACTGGGACAGCTTGCTTGCCACTGCATTCACTTGGAGTATTCAGGGACTCACACTTCTTATGGTTTACTGGGATATTTAAAATTGGTTAATTTAAAAATTGTGGTGTTTTGTCTCCATTTTCAACTTTGATTTGTATCAGAAACTTTCAGAGTTAAAATAGAATTCTATTGCCTTTGTCCTTGCTTTCCTTCCCTAAGGCTTGAACTAGAAAAGCAAATTTTCAAGCTCAGGACTTGTTGTCTGTGTCTCAGTGGAGGACAGGTAGCACACCCCAACTTTAAAGAAGTTATAAGTTCTATAAATGATCTAAAAATAATGTGGGGACAAATACCCATAAATATACATCCAAGGAAATCAGTGTTAGAAATACTGTACACATGTAGTATTTAGCAGTAACAATCTGAAGTTCTCAATAGAAGAAATAAAGGTGACTGAAATGACAAAAAGAAACACTTCCCTGTGTCTCAAAACTTCTTTTTTATTCCATTTGCTGTCATGCTGAAATGTTAAACTTGCTTTAGACCACTTGGTCAACACTTCTGTTGAACCACAGTGAATGGGCATCCTAACCTGTGAGAATTCCCAGCAGCAAGTTTTCAAAACAATTGTTAAACATGGCTCTGAGCCTAATAGCAAAGTGTTACAGTTAAACGTTATATTCATCCCCTGATCCATCTTCTAAATCTAATCTTAGAAAGATTAAGCAACCAATGCACAATATGCAAGAAAAGTGTAAGGTGTGCTTGAGAGGGGTCTATGAGGAAAATACTTATAGGAATGCTTTGTTGCCAACAAACAGTTCTGCTGCATTTCATGTACCTCCCAACAGCTGACTGCAGAAGTTACTTCAGCTTCAGCTCTGTTGTACGGCCTGGGGGATTAGTGAAAGAGACCACCCTGGAGGTTGTTAAATAGAAAAAATAGTGTGTCTGCCAGCTGGGGGCCGATTGATTGTTGCTTGTGTGTGTAAGGCGGTGATGAGGGGGAGGTGGAGAGGTGATGGGATTTGCTCCTGAACAGTTGGTTTTGTGAAGGACTCTCACTGCCTCAAAGCTGTTGAGGCCCTTGCAATTGTCCTGTATTTTGTCCCTGAGTGGCTGCTAGATTTTCTTGCTGGAAAAATTTATGGTTATATCATAGTCCTGTAGAAAATGTCATTATTAGCAATGAAAGGGTTAGAGGCTTCCTCCTGCCTGGTACTGAGCACCTTCACAACACACTGTATCTGGCTGCATATAGGATAAAACCCTGCAAGAACTATAAGGTCCCTCTCCTTATGTGAGAAGGACTTGCAACAAGAGCTTAGGGATTTCATTAAGTATCGTAAAATGGTGCATAGCACTATTTTGTTCCAGGAAAATAAGATTCTTTGCAGATGATTTGTGGAAATCATCTCCCTTTCTGGCCCTGAGGACATTCAGCGGATAAAGCAGTGTGTTTTTCAGTCTTTCTAGTCTACAGTTTTGTTTATAAAACCTAAATTAAATCTCTACATGCAAATGAAATGGCTTAGTTATTGCTGCAGGCAGAGGTTAGCAACTGTGGTCTGTCTTACCCTACATGTAAACATGAATTAAAATTTTGTGCATGTTTATCTAATTGTAGGGCATTTATTTGAAGTGATAAACTGTTATCTCTTGTTTGATTATACTAATATTCATTTCTTTTTTATACTGCTGCTAAAACTGTCAGCATCATTTTTTCAATCAGGGAACTTGAGATACCTAAGCATTAACTATCTGTGATGCTGAAATTTCACACATTATTTGTGCTTTGTTTTCTGTCTTTTGGTTTCTAATCTATGTCAGAGCAGTCAGTTTTACCAGTCGTTGCTTAGTTTTGCTAACATCCTTTTGAGGAAGACTTTTGTCAGAGATATTTATTTGACAGTCCCGTTGAGGCGGTTCTGCCAGCTATCCTTTACCCAGGGTCTTGATGAGGAGATCAAGGAGTTCTAGAACATTTCCATTTTTAGCCAGATCTCTGACTGTTTTGCCTCATCACAGTCTGCTCATCAAGATATCGTACATTGGGTACCAGGATAATTTTGGCAGCACATCGGTTGCTTTAGACAGGGGAAAAAATTGCTGCAAGGAAAGTTTTACTCTGTTGCGGTAAGCTTGACATGAATCATTGCTGCTGTTTTGTGTTTCTGTCAACCTATTGTAAACAGGCACCCTCAGAAAAGGAAAGTGCTTTTTGAAGATAAAAATTCAGGAAAAAATACTTTTGAATTCTTACTCTCTCTGAAAGTTCCAAGAGGACAAGACCTGGTCAGAACTGGGAATAAGCACCAAATTTCTCCAACTGCAGGGCAACTGTGTAAGCAAAGTGTCTGGTCTCCATTTCATAGGACAGAGGCAAAAGTATCTTCCCATATTTCCAGACAGTCTTAGAAGTGGTTAAATCACTTTGCAAAGAACAATTCTTTCATGGGTCTCGGTGTTCAGCTGCAGAACATGCATATTCCACAGCAGCAGTTTACCCATTACTGAATATGAGGTCTAGAGAAAGAAGATACTGTCATCCACAGGATTACTTTGATGCTGTTAACCTTTCCCATTGTTTGTACCAGGTTCTCAAAAATGTGCTGAGATGCTGAAATTCCCTCTTTCAGAAAAGGACCCTTCCACAGTGGCCTTTGTAGTGAGACAGTCTGGTAGCAGCTTAATTTCTGTTTCCTCTTATTTGTACTGCCTGGGTGATTTTTAGACTTGTGAAATTTGCAATATACTTTTATATGTGTTGGGCAAGACATTATCCAGTGGCTTATACTAATAAAAGTGATTCATGCCTGAGGTATTTTAAGCCTCGTCTTGTCACTCCTTTACCTTTTGGTACCCTGCCGATGCAGAAC
Source organism: Atrichornis clamosus (assembly GCA_013400975.1). Taxonomy (NCBI): domain Eukaryota; kingdom Metazoa; phylum Chordata; class Aves; order Passeriformes; family Menuridae; genus Atrichornis; species Atrichornis clamosus. The sequence continues at coordinate 71,594 of WBMZ01008947.1, forward strand.
AGGCTTCCTCCGCAGGAGTATGAGGTGAGCCCTTTCTTCATCAGACTGCTCCTCAAAGCCCTTTCCTCCCTCTCATCTCTTTAGTCCTCCCTAACCTTTTCCCCAAGTTAAGCAGCTCCAGCCACTGGTTCTGTGTTTATCTTTGCAGACAAGTAGCTATCTATTATTTTCATCCATCACTTGTCCATTTGTATGTTCTTCATCCTCTGTGGCTGGTGAGGAACATGTATCCACACACGTCCAATCTCACAGAAGTGTCTCGTTGTGACCATTTCTAGTGAAATAGCATGTGAAAAGGAACCAGTATAATTATGATACTGTTTACTTCGATACTACCCTAAGTGAGAAGTTCAGTTAGGGTAAGTTTCTTCTACTACACTACAGAAAAATAACAACATCTTACAATGAAATCCCGTGATATTAAGAAATTAAGAGCTATGCAATTCTAAAATATATGGAGTGTCTATTGTTGCATAACAAAAGGCAATTTTGTGAAATACAAAGGACTGTTTGAGGGGGGTGAAATGGCTATAGGTTGCCAAAATCTGCAGCTGGGTGTGACATTCTGGAAAGATATCAGCAGGGAACAGAATAATCATGGTTCCCTACAGTCCACCAGTCATCTGATTTTAGTTTCTTCGTATTTGTACACATGTTTTTGTTTATTTCATAATGAAAATTTGACACATGTAAACATACTAAGTTAAGAGGGATTTGAAGGTGGGCTTTAGCTGGAGAAATCCTATAAAAATGTCTAAACTCATTTTTTTCTTTCAGGCCAGAGGGTTTTAGAGAGATCAACTTTCTATGTGGCAGCTGGGCTCCCTGTGGTGCTGTATTTTATTTTATGTTTTATAGCATGTAGCTTCTAGGTTTAAAAACAAAACACACTATTCAACTCCTGAACAGACCTGAAACTGAATTAGAAAAATATTTGCAATACATGTAAATCAGGATGGAAGGTAGCATATTAAGTGAGAAGCCTCTTATTCTCCAAAGGCCATGGAGCACAAACATAAATAAGGAAGGGCTTCTTTCACCCGCATTCCACCCGTAAACCCTTTTCTCTCTTCTGAGGTATTACTGAGTCAGTTACTGAGTCAGTTACTTAATCATCATCATCTAGATGGTACTTTAATTCCTACATTCTGGCTGTATCCATCTTGCTCCCCCATCCTTTCCAGGCTTACTTTGCTACTTCTGTGTTGGCTCAAAACCTTACTTCTGGTCTTTAGAAATTTCTCTCTGACACCAGCTTTACTTTTGACCATGTCTGCCTCCATAGAATCATACAGAATCACAGAATATCCTGGGCTGGAAGGAACCCACAAGGATCATCAAGTCCAACTCCTACCCTGCACAGGACAACCCCAAGAATACCATCATGTAGCTGAGAGCATTTTCCAAATGCTCCTTGAGCTCTGGCAGGCTTGGTGCCCTCACCAGTTCCCTGGGGAGCCTGTTCTAATGCCCAACCACACTCCAGGAGAAAAACCTTTTCCTAATATTAAACCTAAATTTCCCCTGATAAAGTTTCATGCCATTCCCTTGGATCCTGGCCCTGGTCACCATTGAGGAAAAAGAAAAAAATCCGTACCCATTTATTTTTTTCTTTTATTACTTAATCATCTGAATTTATTTGTCTCTACAATATATTATACTAAATGGAAGTTAATGATTTCAGGATTTATACTAACAACACACAGAATGACCTACTCCATGTACTTTCAGATTTCTGGATGTCTACAAACCAGACATTTGTATGTATGTCCTAGCTTAAAATACCTAGAAGGGGGAACAGGCTTGAGACAGTTTGACTGAAAGTAATATACATGAAAATTCAAACTACATAATATCTCACAGTCTTCCCAGAAACATGGGAAGCTCTCACATATAACTAAGTATATATCCATAACTGACATACTAATGGTTTAATTAAATGTTTTTGCAAGCAAATCCTCTTCTAACAAAGAAAATTCAGTGAAATCCTGGGGGGAACCTAAACTGTATTTGTTTAATTTGCATATATACATCACCTGTGGGAATTAAGATGAAATCAGGAAATCAGAGGACTTCCAAGGTGGAAATTCCCTTAGGGAAGAAATGATGTTGGCAACCCTCAGAAGTACCATAAGCAACTTTTGGAATTGCCCTTCAAATGGGATTTTCTGATCAAACAGACATCCAAGGCAGACAAGATTTCTTAGTTTAGCTTCTTCCAGTGGCCTTCCTCAAAGTCCTTGCTACAAACTGAAGTTGGCCTTCCTTTTCCCTCCATTCCCAACTGAAAATCCAGAGGGGAAGTGCATTCCTTGAGTGAACCACTGTGCTCATGTGTCAGGCTGACCCAGGAATGTGTAATCTGCACATCTCTCCTCCATCTTACTGCTCTGTGCTTCTAAATTTGAATCCTGAACAGGTCACATAAAGTGAAACAGGGTTTGGAGATTTACTATAATCACATGCTGACATTTTCCCACATCACTAACCTATCACATGATTTAGCAGGATTGTCAGCTCCTGCGTGAAGGAGGATCAGGACAGAAATAGCAAGGGTGTTGTAAGATGTCATGGAGGCCTTCTGACAGCACAGTGTGGGAAGCTGGCACGTTATTTGCTGCAGTCCCATCTTTTAAAAAAGCTCCTGAGGCTGTCATTTTGATATTAGCAAAAAAAGTAATTTACACTTTAAAAGACACCTAAACCCATAAATCTTAAAAGACTGTTCTGTTTTGAGCCTGAGAAAATAAAAAGTTTTAGGCCTAATTCGCAAAATGTTCAGAGAGTCTCCAACTTTAAAGCAGAAAAGTAGAAATTAAGTTTTCTGGCAAAAATATGGTTTTTACTATTCATAAGCACTTTTTTCCTCTCTCCATTCATGAAACCAAAGTTACAGAGCACTTCAGAAGCCAGAATATTTTGCCAAAACATTGTAGAGGTATTTACTCTAATCCAGTCATTTTCTTTCTTTCTTTCCTTCTCTCAGTCCATCTCTCACTTACACTCTCTGTCTTATTCTGTATATCTTCCTGTTACAAAACCACAGCTGTGACATGAAGCTGTTCTTCCACTGCCAAGAAAGCGAGAGTAAAGGTAATAGGTGCCTTCTTTCATCAAAAAAAATCCAGTGCTACCTCACACCATTTGCTCCTCTAACCCTAAATACCAAAACAAATCAGGGACCATCAGAGACTGGGAGGAGAGAACTGAACTTGAATGAATTTGGTCATACTGTGGTAGCTCTGAATCTCAGATTTTAAAAAAGAAAATATCAAATATATGCTTTCTCTTAGTTTGGCTTTAGACAATGAAAATATCAAACATAGAGCTACTTTTAATACTGATTTTGCATTTTGTTGTCATTCATTAATTTTCAGACGGTATGAACACTGTGCTTACATCTGGGATTTTTTAAGATATTTGCATTACTATGGTAATGCAGCCACACTCCAAAGAGATTGGCACTCTCTTTCATGATCTCACTGAAAAGATTCTGGTAGGAAGGCAACTGTGTTTGTCTCCATGGTATAGAGTGTGATAAAATTGCTTAGGTAGTAATGCAATATATCACTGTTTAAAAAGGCAGAAAATATGTGTATTGTCAAAAAAGGTATATATTTAATGACCAGTAGAAGCGAAAGGAGGTGAAAGCAATACATAGGGAAGATCATCCTAGCTGGTGTTTTTGGAGAGAAGGGGATTCATAACAGTTTGCAACAGTCCTCCCTGGTAACACCTTTTGTGAATCCTCAGGCTGCAAGATAATTGCTCTCTTGGAAACTTCATTTTTGTTTTCCATTTTGAGCACACATATAACCTTCTATCCAGCCTGGATACTTTTATAACCTTCCTGTGCTCAGTAACAAAATCATATCTATGCTGCCCAGCTGGAAAAATCTGGGTAGTTTCTTTTCTAAGCCATGTTGCAAAATCTCTTTCAAACCTTTTGCTTTCCTCCTTGACTAGGATACTTGGTCTCAAGTGTTGTCTTCATTCTCCACCATCCACCAGGAACCAGCAGATAAGTTATTTAGGGAAAGGTCACATTAATCTGTTTTGAGTGGTTTGTGTTCTTTTGCAGATGACTGCTCAGAACTGAAAAATTCAAAGGATCACCCCAGATTGAGGATCATCATCAGGCAGAGCTCAAAGCAAAGTTAAACACCCAAGCAGAATTCACAAGGATGTTATTTTCAAAAGAGGAATTTTTTGCTGATGGTGATCCATTAAGAGAAAAAATTAAAACTATGATAAACAGGAATAGTGAGGGAAATAGGAAAACAGATATAAAAAGTTTTCTGCTATGGCACCTACTTTAACATACACACTGTTTGATCCTTCTGCAGTTACGCTCTCAGGAGAAGAATGGCTACCTAGTGCAACAGTCGTACTGTCAACTCAACTGATGTAGGAGCCAATCTAGCCAAGTAAGATGGCTCTGTTCGTTTAGAAACAAATGCAAAACACCATATAATTTTGTAATCATTAATAATATTTCCTAACACTAACCCAATCTTGTGCTTTGGGAGGCAGACTAATTGCTACAAAGCCAGGGAAATTGTTTTGTTCTTTTCTTGGTTGGATGTATGCATTATTATTGTTTTGTTGCTTGTTTAATCCCTTATTCCACTACTACAATCAAGATACACAACTTGATGGATTTATAGTGTGATTCAATATGGCAAATCCTACATTATCATATAATTAGAATGCATTTTAAAAATTTTGTTCTCATTTCTTACCTTCCAGGATATTACAATTCTCTTCTTTTTTACTCTTAATCCTCTCAATCCTCTTTTTCAAACTCAACATTCCTTGAAACCTTTCTTTCCTGTTTCCTTCTTACCCCATTGTTCTTTCCCTGCTTTGTTCTCCTTTTCAGTTATCCTATTGATGAATCCACATGATTCTTTCACCCTTGTTTCTCGCTTCTGCTGGCCAGTGGGAAGGAGTGTGACAGGACAGGCAAAGCACTGAAACTCTGAAACACATAATCAAGCTCGTTTCCACTCATAGCATATTTCTCCCTATATTTTAGTTGCTTATATTTACAGTCACATTTCACTGCCTTATGTTTTTTTGGTGTGACGAGCTCCAGGCATATATTGTGTGTTAATGCCTAATATACTAGGAACAAGAAGACTGTCTAAACTGTCTTCTTGGCTTTGACATGGGTCTCTCTTCTGGGTGTCAGCAACCTGGAAGCAGGATATTAATTCAGGCTTTCTCTGCAAAAATCTGCCATCAGCACTGTTAGCTTCCTTCGTCCCTGTTGCACACCAACGCTCAAATGACCATCATAGCACATGAAACTACTTTCTGCTTGCCTTCTATATCTACTCTCCATTCAGCAGTTCAGGCACTTCTCTTTCTAGTGTGCATCTCCTTACACATTGGAGATAGAGGAGGGAGAGAGTAGGTTCTAGTTTTTAATATTTTTTTTCTTTATGATTTTTGCTGTGGGAGAGTGTAGATGACTTTTTTTCACTTTCTCTCCTTGTCAAATCCCAGCTTAGCAAATGTAATTCTTTCTTCTCTTCAGATGAAGCACAAACCATGAGAGATCTCACTAGCATAGAGGGAAGACAGTTTTTCTGATATTGATTACATTTTCTTGTGCAAGATACTATGCTGAATCACCTTGTACAGCTTGTGCAATGGTTACTGTGATGGGGAAGAGCTGGGTTTCTGTGTATCTCCTACATTTCTACTTTTAGGTAAGGACATCAAAGCCAGGCCTTACGGTGCAGTTTTTCCATGTGTAAAATGGCAGTCCCTCAGAATGGTATCTAATTCAGGCTGTAACCTCTAGA
>WBMZ01008947.1:82406-84906 GCA_013400975.1 Atrichornis clamosus
TGTGCACCTGGTGGCTGTGAGCCATCAGGAGGCACAGCCATGTGATGGGGAGAAGGGCAGGCGGCATCTCTCTAATCTGTCCAGGCATGGCTGTCTACCCTCCCTATGTTCCCTCTGTGTTTCACCTGCATATATGCTGATTAATCGGCCTCTACACAACTGAACTTCTAGCCCAAAAGAATTGCCCCAATAACCAGCAATTCTGTGAGACTGATGCAGACATAGCAAAGGTTGATTTGTCAAAGTAGAGAGAGGAGGGAAGTTCTGATTTCTTCATGGTATCTCAGTGAGAAGCGATTACATACGTCTTGGTGTGTTGATGGGAAGCGTTTCAGAGGCATCAGATGTAACTTCAATATTTTAATATTTTGTTTTGTTTTGGTTTGTTGTTCTTTGTCACTTGGTCAGCTAAATCTTAAAAAGCAAAAAATTCATGAGTGTGCACATGTTCATAAGTGTGAAGTTGTTTGATATATAAAATCAAATGTTGTGTTCCAGTTGGAACATCAGTTAAATTGATTGAAAAAAATGTAGCACAAAAGTAATTTCTATTCCTTGGATCTTATTGTCAGCAACATAGCAAAATTAAAGCACTAGAGCCACCTTCTGACTGCACTGAAATTGCTGCATCCTGATAATGGTGCCAGCATTAATACGTTAAATGGAAGGGAGTACAGTACATACATTTCAGTTCTTTGTATCATTACCTGAATGGCTGGCTCAATATATACTGCATTTTTGTGTAAACATGGGTGGGGTTTTTTCTTTATTTGTGTGGAGCATTGTCACATCTGTAAGCATTTCACATCATGTTTGTGGCTAGTTCTCTTCATCTAGTTATAAAAGGAAATACAATGGTGCACAATTCTACAAGAAAAGCCCTGTTTAGTACTTATTCCATTAGGGAAGAAGCCCCAACTTCTCAAACCAAAACACATAAACAACAGCCACAATAAGATTCAGTCCCATTTTCTAAACAGGGAGAGAAAATACAAAAATCACCCCAACTCTAAATATTTTGGCTTATATTTTACCCTGAACTCTCTATATATGCAGTAACAATAAACCCTAACTGAAATAAACAAAGAGAGTTTTATGAACTTATCAATAGCTGGAGGTTTTAAAGCCTTATTGACCTTAAGGTATTCACATGACAAATCAAATCTTGATGTCTTATATCCCCATGAAACTCCTCAGAAGTCAATAAAGTTGAATGGGTGCAGAGCAGAATTTAACCCTGAATATTTACTCAAATTTTAAAGCTTGCTTCTTACATTAAAATCCTAGAAGGAAATAGACACAAATAGATTCCTAAAGACTTTTTTTGCCTATATTTTGCATATCTAAATATTTGAACTGCTATTCTATACACGTTACTTACATAAAATACAGAACTCAGCAAAGGTATTCATCTGAAATATTGCAAAGTGAACTAGCCTCAGTATTACAGAGTGTTTGCTTGAATTAAATACATTTGGAACTTGTTTTTAAATTGTTCTGTTTAAAATATATCATGCTTCATAGCACATATTGTTTTGAGTGAATTCAGTATTATTGCAAATGATTAACAAATGTTGTCAGTATTATTTTATGTAAGTCACACTTAGGAATTGAGGCAGAATTTTATTTTGCCAAATTTACAGAAATATCTGGGGGTTTCAGTTATTGCCTCTTGAATTTTCTTCCACTTAGGAAATTGTTTTCAAGACTGTGAATTGCTCTAATTGAGCGGAGCTACATTCTTCAGGATTTTAATGTTAGCTTTCTTGGTACTGTTAATTACAGCATAAGAATGATGAGAGTGAGAGAGACACTTTTTCTGAATGGAAGCAAGTTGCAGCACATTAAGCACAGCATACTGTGTTATTTCAAAATGGAAAGGGAAAGGTTTTAAAAATAACTGTTAAAAAGGAAATTTTATTCCACTATTTGTTTTGTATGAATGATTCCCTATCCATTGCTAGTTTGCTTTGGGAGTGCAAAAGAAAGATCAAAACCCACAAGTTTTCTAGATTGCGTGTCTGCAAAAGCTTTACTTTCATTTAATGAAAGTTTTCTTAGTACTGCGGAGTAAGTGTACTAAGAGACAGGAAAGAATATGATACTGTATCCTTAATAAAAAATTGAACTGTTATGTTTGAGGAAATAAAAAGACCGAAACTTAATTAACAAACTGAGTGGAAAAAATAACATCCTCTAAAATTTTATAGAATGTAAATTTATAACCATCTGGCCATAAACTGCTGATGTTGATGAGTAGCAAGTGAAGTTTGTATGCACAGCCAGGCTTAGGAATCTTTGGGAGTGGTGAACTTGGCATGACTTTTTGTTTATTTGCCCTGGCCTTGATTTTTTTGCAGTGTTACATGACCTGCTCTGTGAAAGGAGCCCTTGTGTTACAATGTGAAATCTGTTGCAAATATTTACCATTGGGGAATGCAGGAGCATGGAATTCTGCCAGCCAGACGAACTATAAAATTCACTGCACATTTTGGAACTA
>WBMZ01008947.1:87406-111592 GCA_013400975.1 Atrichornis clamosus
ATATTTGTGGAAAAGTGTTTCACAGAAACTGCAACTTTTTTCTCCTGGAAAGCTCGTAATGAAATCTTGTGCTCACTGAGCAGTACCTAACAGATGCTGTTCTTTCTTCCCCTGGTGGCTTTGCCAAGGCACCTACAACACTCCTGCTCATGACCTACAACACTCTTGCTAATTTAGTCCCAGCTTATTTTTTTTTTTATCAGGTTTGGCATTTTGCCAGGTTGCCTGACCCTGAGTAATTCAACACAGAAAGTGATTAATTCAAGTAGGGGGACTAGATACTTCAAAGGTGGAGTCTGTAAAGGGAAGAAGTGAGGGGTGACACCCCTCAGAGGGACAGTCTTGCTCAGCCGCAGGCATGGGAGAATAGCTCAGTTCATTGAAGCTACTTATTTACATATTAATTCACTGGATTCTGGGGACAATACTATGTGAAGCAGGAGCCAAAGCTATAGCAGTGGATGGAGATGGACCTTCAGCTTACCTCCATAGGTCCTGGAAGTGAAACTGGTAGGAAGAGAGCCAAAGACTAGAGCAGCGAGGTGGTTTAACCACTGACACACAAGGAAATTAATTCAGAACCTCAGAATGATATCTTACGTGTTCCTATATCCATGATCTTGCAGATGAACTCCATCCCATTTGCACTCTTCATGGTCACCTATTTACTCCCATGTTTTATCCCAATCCGTTTTAATATTGTCAATGCGTCTTGATGTCATGAGCAATTTCATTAAGAGAGAGATGAAGTCTTGAATTTTACTAAGATCAGACTGATGAGATTATGTTCATATCATCTCCTTTTCACCCTTATGCAAGTACAGACACAGTAAAAAATGTCAAGAAAAAGCAAATAGTCAGTTACTGAATGTTTTGAAGTCACCAATGTGCTGTGAAAGTGCGACCATAAAGGTGGTCATAGAATACCTCAACACTTAGTTTTCTCCAGTTTTACAGAGATCCATTCAACTTGAAAAAGCAGGAAAGGGCCAATAGCAAAATCAAAGACAAGGTGGATCTCCATTAGAAGTGGAAAATATAATAATTTAGCTGGCATAATCTGACAAAATAAGATTGAGCAAGGGTATAAATGCATGTTGGGAGCAGATTTGGGAAGGAAGAAAAGAACTAAATGTCAGCGCAACAAAACCTGCATATAAAGATTTCAGTAACAAATTCAGATTCAAAGGGACAACAAAGAAGTCAGACTAGAACAATGAGATCCTAGAATAGCTTCCCAGTATCACACTTGGGAGTAAAAATTCCTATGCCATTTGAAGAGGTGTTTTGAGAAGTTAGTGAAACACCAGCACCCAATTTGCTTGTTGTCGGATAAGAGAGAGAACTCAATAATCTGGGTGGCTTTTCTTCAGATCCTCTACCTGTATCTTATTAGGCTTTGATGGGGTGACCCTGTCTAAGAGCTCTGGACAAACTGAGAGACAGCTGGCTTCTTTCTCATTTCCTAAACTGGACTTGCAGGTTTGCTTACGTCTCAGTAAAATGTATTTCCTTTCCTGCACTGCTTCCTTTATACTCATGCCTTTTTATCTTCACACTTATAATGGCAGCTTTTCTGCTGGGCATTCTAAGCACCCAGGCTGATTATTGTTTGCTTTAGAAATTTGAAGAGGCATGATGCACTGTGAGCTCCCACTGCTCAGAGGCCCTGGAGAGCTAGAGTTTTACAGATAAATTGGTGTTACCCATAACTAAACACAATCTTGTATCATGCTCACCTGCCTGGCAGCTGTGGAGCACATCATACTTCTAGCAGGCATCTCTGAGCTCCAAAGAACCCTTTGATAACTATGCCAACAAAAAGCCACTACTGCTTCATTCTTACTTACCTATTCTAATCACCAACTATGGATGTAGGCAGGATGTCCAGGATCTGGCCATTTCCTATCCACTTGGGAGGAAACAGTCAGAATTTCATTTGCTTCTCTACACCTGAGTCTTAGATTTATACAGTCTATTCAGTTCAAGACAAAAGTTATTCCCAATTGTAAGAACAAGCATTGTTCTTAAAATAAGAATATAAGATCACCAGTAACAATGTTTGGTGAAATTTGTGTGGAGAGACTGGTTGATTAAGCATTAAAAAACCTGTCTGTTCCTATACAGCACTCAGCAATGCTATACTTTACAGGATTTGTTTACGTAAGTCTTCACAGAGGCCCAAGATGCAATATACTTATGAAGAATATAAAAGAAAATTTGAGAATCCTTGAAAGCTAAGTTCTGCCTCACAGATATGACCTGTATTATGGGACTGTGTTACATCACAGTCCAGGGTTAAATCAAAGTTCCACCTCACTGTTGCTGGTTAATATGATTCCATCATGAGGATTTTATTTTATGTCTAATGACATTTCATATTTTTCTTAATCCCTGGCTCCTGAAGTCATACAATACACTGGGGCTTGGTGTTTTCATTAAAAGAAAAAAGTTTCTAGTCCTTACAAGGTAAAAGGTAGCATGAAGACTGCACGCCTGAGAATACCCTCATAGTCGGATGAATGAAATGTAACCTCATTTAGTTTTTGTTATTTACATCTCATAGATTTTAAGCCTAGTTTATGAGTCTGGATCTCTGATTGATGACTTTTGAACTTCTATAGCCTTTGCTGATTGTGTTAATCTATAATAATTCACAGTATGGCAAATTCTTCTATATTTTACCATGATACACAAAACCCTGTATATTTATATATATATATGTGTGTGTGTGTGTGTGTGTTTGCATATGGCTGTGTAATTTTGGATATATGGACATATAAAATATAAGACCAGAGTACTTCAGTATCTCTGGGCTAGTGAGGACTGGACATCTACACAAAGGGAGAGAGAAAGAGTCTCAGGAAAATAAGGACTCTTTTCAAATAACACTGATGATAATCAGGGCTTCCCATCTCATGATTTCAGAGCAGCTACAGAGTACATGTGTCTTCAGAAATATGCTGTTGAGTTAGGGAATTAATATGAAAAATCCTCTAAGACCAAAAACTAGTGTCACCACTTATCTATATTTGTAGAAAAATATCAACTGGAAAAAAAAAATCATTTGAAAAATGACTTCCAAGAAGTGCATTGTGTATCTTATTTCTTTGCAAATGTTCAAATAAGAACAAAATACGGTGACACCATTAAAACCCCTATGTTTATGATTATAGAAATCCCCGTGATGGTCCTCATGGAAAATTTGACCCACTTCAGGGTAACGCCAGGAAGACCAGGGACTATGGTTATATCATGTTGGCTCAGCCGGCTGCCAACTCTATCAGCTTTGGACACCGGCACTACTTCCAGACGGTGGCATATCAGCTGTACACTCCAGTCATACATTACACTTAGGAACACTCCTTCCCACCAAGGTTCTTTAATCCAGTCTGGTCCTACTGCACGTGTCCCTTTACTGCTCTTTTCCCCTTCTAGGTCAGGTTACCTATGCATTGCACCTTTGTGTTGTGTCTAACTCTTCCTTCTTTGGTGAGGAACATGTTGCTCAGGCACTCCAGATAATTTTTCCTCATATTTGCCGGTTGCAACAAAGATATTTCACTCATAAAGTACACACTAGCTGTCACTTGTATCCAGCACTCTATTCCTCTGTGGAGGACATGTCACCCATGATAGCTAAGCCAGCTGTCACTCAGGCACAGAACCTCCAGCCGTATATCTAGGGCATGTCACTCATACTCTTCAGCTGTCCCTTACACCAGATGTCCTTTAAATCTAGCACACCATTCTACATGTATGTGTTCATTACAGCTGCCCCTTTTCCCTATCGCTTTTCTCTCCTGTTTAGTAAATGTCATTCAATTGTTCACTCCATCTGTCTTCTTCAGTAAGTAATCCCTTTTCTGTCTACATATTATGTCCCTTAAAAACTCTATTTCACTTGTATGTTACGGCTGCCTGTTGTACCTACCACAACGTGGTAGGTTTTCAAGAGTGATTTAGAGGCCTTAATAAGTCTCTGAGCATGCAGTTTAATACTTATCATTAGCACTTAAAATTCCTTCAATTTATCAAATGTCTATGACAGACTGTTTCCTCCAGTGAAGTCCTTTAGGTATCCAAGTTTCAATAGGTGTATATGAGCAAAATGTCTCTTGCCTAGTCAGTGCTGAATTTCTTGAAGCTCCAATTCATGCTTAGATTCACAAAAGGTTCACAAATCATGTGTTCCTCCACCTTTTTTTTTTGACAGATCCATCACAATAATCATTTTCAGAGCATGCCTATCCAACAAAAGGCAGAAAGATTCTCCTTTCCCTTCAATGAGAGACTGAAACATATAGATCCAAAACAGGCACATATTTAAATTTGTCTTTCTCCTTTACCTTCTTCAAGCTATGGTTTAACATGAGATCCTTCCTGCAGTGGAAGACTACCCTAATCAAGGGAGGATACTCACTTTTTAATTGTGCTTGCTTATTTAATCCCTCACCTCGGTATTTTTTAATATATTAGCAACTACCCATGATAGGGTGAGATATGAACTTCTGACTTGCAGATATACTTGCCATTATATGTCTATATATGGCTATATTTCATGAAGAATGTAAGCTCAGATGAAATAAAGTTTTGAGAACAGGTGTCTTGGCCACATGCCCTCACTAACAAGGGATACTTGCATTTTGTCAGTGTTCTTTTAACTCTTTCTGAAAAAAAAATTGCACCACTGACATCTCGTATAAAGGGAAAATCCCTTGAGCTCCACTATTATTCTCACTAATTTCTATCATCTATCTTCCGGTTCAGTTTTCATCCACTGAGATATAGTGTACTCTGTGTTGGGGAATAAGGAGAGGCAACTGACTGGCAGTTTGCTGTAAAATCAGAAGTCATAGTGTTGGGCCCTTTTTGAGAATTTAACCCTTTGCCTGCGGTGTGAAATGCATAGCAATAGGAAGGTGGGAGATAAAGAATAATGGCTCGGTGCACCATAATTTCAAATAACTTCAGCTTCCTTGGTGAAGAGCCATTGAATTTTTAGCTTTATGTTTCTTTTCCCACAACTCATCACTTGAGCTGTGACTGTGGTTCAAGTCTCTAGTTTACCAAGCTGGAACAATTTTTAGGTACCTGTATGATATCTTGATCTTCAAGATCTAGGGATCAACACCTTGTTACTAAAGCCTTGTTTTCTCTAATTTTTTTCATATGTCTTCTCTCACTGTTTTTCTTAAAGTTTTTCTAACTTTTTAAAATATTCTTTTTAAAAAATACACAAACCTTCTTTATTGAAGTGCTGGGCAGAAGTTGCAGGGTTTGACAAGATGCTGCAGAGTGACCTCTGTGGGAATACACCACAAATTGTCTTACGCTGCCCACAGCTGGGCTCAGCTGCCTTGAAACAAGAGTTAGCACTCCATCAAGTGGCAAAAATTCAGCAAGTCACAGGAACACATGGCACATCTGCTAAAACAGGTATCAGAAATACCATATGCTGCTGGGGGGAAGAAGAAATTGAGAAAATCCATTGAAGGAGACATAGCTCAAAATGCACGCTTGGAAGGGGGAACTCTGTGTCAGAGGAGGGTATCTCTGAGGGACAGAGGCTCGCAGGAAACTCATGGCAGGGAAGCCCCTGAGAGGTTGTATCCCAGGGCAACCCATTCAGGAGCAGAGCAAAATCAGGAAGAACCAAGCATCTGAAAGCAATCACCACATTCTGCCCCTCAACACCTCACTAAAGGAACTGGGATAGACTAAATGGAACATATGAAGAAAACGAGAGGATCTGAAGCTGGGAAGGGAGGAGCACGGCTCTTTGACTGAAGGTGAGCCTGCTGAAATGAAAGGGAAGATGTTTACTTAATATACAATTTAAGCAATGTTTACTCAATTTAATAATACAAAGTCTGTGTTTCTAGTCAATAAATTTAATTAATTAAAATGCCCAGAATCAAGACCACTGTGCTGGTGACTAAGAGTAATGACATATTTAGGTGTTAAATGCAAGTCCAAAATAAAAGAGGAGAATAAAGGTCAACCTCTCCCCTTTTTGAGAGGGAGTATTCTTCTACATTAAATGTGTGATCAGTTTGTAAGAAGCTATCAAAACATATACTACAGAGAAGACTTGGTTTCCTCTAGACTATTTGCAATCACAGAATATCATATGCTTAAAAACAATTGTTAAAAAACCCCACGTGCCCTGTTAGACAGTAATAAACCTATATCAGTAGGAAGGGATCTTGTGAAATGCTTTGATAAATGTAGATGTCTATGTTCTTGGTGAAATTAAAGGTTCCCTTGATTGCTTCATGAACCAAAACCTTTCTCAGTGGGACCCATAGGAAGGCTATGGGCTTTCATGCTGCAGAAACTGCTTTTGAGAGTGATTCTTGATTACTAGTTCTTAGCTTTGATTTTTCCAAGATCAAGTATCCGGCCATCCAGAAGCCAGTGCCTGTCCTAATAAGGCTTTAGTTTGACATCTGAAGCAGTGAAAAATCTTTACACTTGCTTACTTACTGCTTATAGCTGAATGTTTCTTCATGAATAAATCTTCATTTATAACAGCACAAAAACTTATCCTAGAAAAATTGCTTCAAGATTTTCCAGTGAAAGGTCTTTCTGTGTAACCAGGTTCCAAAAATTCTTTGGTGAAACACCTAAGAACTGGGCGGTGTCATACCTCTTAACATCCTCGTAAATGGATAACATCAGAATTATTTCACTGAATGTGTTTATAGCTAATAAGGTCGTCTACACCTGGGGGAGGCTCTCAGAGGTGCTGACAACACTACTGAAGCTGATTGCCTCAAAAGCAAATACACATGGTTTTAGTTTATGTCTGCCTGTAACTTACCAAATGTATTTACAGGCTCGGTCTTGCAACCTGCTGTGTGAATACAATTGTATCCATGTGTGGACCATGGCGAAGCAGAGAAGACAGATGGTCTTCCTTACATGGACTTTTCCCAAATATGCACTAAGCAATTAGAGATGAAAAACCATTGCCCCCATGTTTGTCTTTTCCTCACACTTCAGGTCACTGCGCTGTCTGCTGTTGGTCTCAGAGGCTGTGGTCTTTGGCTGGCTGTCCCTTGCAGGGAGGAATATATTTGTCTCACAGCGGTTTTTGCAGTATTCCTTCACAGATTCCATTTTTACCACCAGAGATGACTATCTTCCTTGTAGACTAAAACCAGCAGTGAGCTCCTCTTGTACCAGGAGCTGCTAAGATGATCCTTGTCAACAAGTCAAAAGGTTCAGTCATTGTCCCAGTTTCCACCTTGGTTCAGTAAGAGCTTTTTTCCCAAGGAGATAGCCCTTTTCTTGGCTGTAATCCTTCCCTACCTGGAATGTCTGTCAAATTAATGATTTAGCCACATGCAAAATTTGTGATGAGCTTGAGCCTGTTGAGAAGGGTTGTTTCCTCACCTGTATTGTACCAAGAACAACAGGGCCCCTGTCCTTACAGGGGCTAAATAATTCAAAGGATAAAAGCAGGCATGAGTTTTGTTAACACTAGTAAAAATATGCAGATTCTAATTGTAGGGCCAATACTTGACACTGCAAGTTGCAGTTCATTGACTTGAACATCTTTGACGATCATCTCTCTTAATGTGCTCTGTAACAATTTCTCTGCTTACTAACTACTATTTCACAAAATTAAGATGCATTTGGTCATTTAAAAATAGTGTACCTGAATATTTTAAGAAACTATCCAAAGGACTTTTTGAACTTTTGCATATAATGTTAATCAAGCTAGGGATTCAGAGACTAAAAATAACCCTATACAGCAGGAAGAAAGAACTGGGAAAAATCTGGCCAATTAATTTTTCATAGATTCTAGGCATAATACTCAGGCATACAAGGGAATCAATATGTGAATATTTAGGGAGATTCCAATTAATAATTAAAAGTAAGCTTATTAAAAATAGTCAATGTTTTAAAAAAATCTAATCACTTTCTCTGTTGTAATTACTGACCCAGATCTCACCATTTATCCAAGCAGATGAAGTCTTAGGTCCATATGGAATGGTGCTGGAGTCCAAGGGGCTCTGCATGAACAAAGGGTTCGGTCAACATGGAGCAAATTGTAGGAATGAAGCCTGTGTAGACAGGATGGAGTACCATGGATAACGGACTAAAATAAGACGTTATACAAAGTGCTACCTAATACAGATTTACAGATTGGAGATAAATACTCATTAAAAGTGATAGATTTCAAATAGGTTGACAAAAGGGAGAAGAAAGTAATTACTAGGGTAAGGCTTCTCAGGGGAGAGCATTATCTAGAAGTGCCAGGCAGCATCACTGTGGTCACTACTGGAATCCATCTTATTTCTAATGACAACTTTGTTATTTCAGTCATGGAAAGTACAGAAGATTCACTAATTATGCTTGGGCACCAAAGGCAAAATTTTAAAGAGATTAAAGAGAGTAGTCATGTCCATTATGCAGATATAAAAGATATTTTCAAAGCTACAGGTGACATGCCAAAAAATCCTTTTCCCTTGCCATCACTATTGCAGTACCAAAGTACGTATAATCACTCTCCTGCCAAGAGGATTTTCAAAGTATTTATTCTGTGTTTCTGTGTTCAGACAAATTATTGATGCTGGCTAGCAATTTGCTTGAACCTCCTACTGGAAACCCAGTAGGACTTTTTAAAGTATAGGAAAGAGTGTCCTTTTGGACCTAATACTGAGGATATGCTCTGACCCTGCTTGCAACATGGTATCTCTCAAATTCCTGAGGAGATGAGTAGGTACTGGAATATAGATATGTTGGGCAGTGCAACACGTATTCAAAAGCAAGTTATTGGCTCTTGGCAATAAAAGACAAGGATGAGAGAATTATGAGGTTTCTGAAGCATATAGATATGAAAAAAGAGATAAGCACTGATTTTCACACCAAAGCAGGAGGGACAGTATCTACATCGGCAACCAGGCTTTGAATTATGTCTAACACACCCAAAGATGGAAACTAAAGGCAGAAGGTGAGCAAGAATCAGATTTAAAGTAGCATAATTGTTCAACTTCTTTAAAAAGGAAACACCTCTTCAATTTCTTGTGCTAATTAGTGTGGAGTGAGTGGGACATGAACTGGGGAGCTGGAACAGACATGATAACAAAACAGGACAAACAGGAGCAAATGAAACAAGAACAGACATGAAACAGCAGCAAATGGTTGACGTCTGTTCCAAATGTCAGCACACCGGAGAAAATGTGGGGACAATATGTCTGAAGTAAATTTCATTTGAGGGAAGAGTCAATGTAGTCATCAACAAGAGGAGACTACAAAAAAAAGAGTAGATGACAGCTATCTGAAATGCAGCAAATCTGAGAAAGAACAAGGGTGACATATACATAGCAAGCATCACAAGAAATAATAAATAGTTTGATTGCAAAAAGATTTATGTCTTGTGGTTGATTGGTAATTCTTAACTGAATTATACTACATTGCAGAATAAACTTGTGCCTCATTACAGCATAGAGAATCCAAAGGGAACACTTGCCATTAAGAAAATTTGGCATTGGGAAAACTTCATTTAGGGATTTTGCATTATCAAATACTATGGAATCAGTGTGAGAGAGAAACCACCAATGCAAACTAGATTCACTTGTGTCTAATAAAACTGTGCAGTCTGACTGTAAAGCTCTGTCCTCTGTGAAGATAATGTTAGTAACTCCTTCCATCTTTTCTACCCAATTGCTTGTTTTCATCAATCTTAAAGAAATCACATACTTATCATGATTCTACTCCTCTCTCAAATGTGTCTGAAACTAAAATTGCCAGCAGATTAGAGAATTACTGGAGAGGAGCAGACAGACAAAGGAGTGCAGACATGTGGAACCTGATTGAATAATATCCATTCCTCAGAAATACAGGTAAAAAAATACTAGACTCAAATTACCATAATCTATGGACAGATTTACCTGTTTGTAACTCTCTGGAAATCACTTAAGGATTGAAAGGAGTATTATATAAATACTATCTAAGTGTTCACTCTCTCTGTGGTCTTTCAGATAAGGATTAGCCTGAGAGATGGAATGTTGGCTGTACTGAGATTCAAAATTATTAAATACTTTTTTTAAAAAGCTTGAAAGGGATATTGGGTTTGCATGGCAAGGTTTTGGTAGTGGGGGTACTATAAGGATTGCTCTGTGAGAAGCTGCCAGAAGCTTTCCCCGTGTCTGACAGAGCCAATGCCAGCCAGTTCCAGGACAGACCCACCACTGGCCAAGGCTGAGCACACCAGTGACCGTGGTAGTGCCTCTGGGGTAACACAGTTACGAAAGGTGGGGGAAAAAACTGCACAGCAACAGCAGCAAAGAGAGGAGTGAGGTTGTATGAGAGAAACAACTTTGCAGACCACAAGGCCAGTGAAGAAGGAGGGGGTGGAGGTGGTCCCGGCAGCCCATGGTGCAGACCCTGGTGAGTCAGGCTGTCCCCCTGCAGTCCATGAAGGCCCATGGTGGAGCAGAGATGCAGCCTGTGGAAGACCCCATGCTGGAGCAGGTGGATACCTGAAGAAGGCTGTGACCTCATGAAAAGCCCACACTGGAGCAGGCTCCTGGCAGGATCTGTGGTCCCATGGAGGAACCCACACTGTAGTAGTCTGTTCCTGAAGGACTGCACCGTATGGAAGGGACCCATGGTGGAGCAGTTCATGTAAAACTACAAGTTCATGAAGGACTCTCTCCCATGGGAGAAATCACAGGTGAAGAGTGTGAAAAGTCCTTCCCCAGATAAGGAAGCAGTGGCAGAGACAACATGTGATGAACAGCCTGCCCCACCCCTTCCTGGCATGCTGCACTCCTGGGGACTGAGGAGGTAGAGGAAACTGGAAGTGAACTTGAGCCCGAGAAGGAGGGAGGGGTGGGGACAAGGTGCTTCAAGACTTGGTTTTATTTCTTATTATCCTGCTCTGATTTGATTGGTAAAATATTCAATTCATTTCTCCAATCAAGACTATTTTGCCCTTTTTACCAGATTGGTAATCAGTGAGTGATCTNATTGGTAAAAAATTCATTTCATTTCTCCAAACTATTTTGCCCTTTTTACCAGATTGGTAATCAGTGAGTGATCTCTCTCTGTCCTTATTTTAACCCATGAGCCTTTCACTGTATTTCCTCTCCTCTGTCCAGTGGAGGAGAGGAGTGGTAGAGGGGCTTTGGCGGGCACCTGGCTTCTAGCCAGGGTCAACTCAGCACAAGAGTAAATCTCACAGAATTTTTTATGTAAAAGCAACCAAATTTACATGTGAAATGCAAACAAATCTTGCAAACAATGGCAGCACAAACAAGAGCACCACACTGGACAAAAAAATGGAAGCAAAGAGATGAGGCATCTACTTTTTTGTACTTGAGAATAGGAAATATTAATGCAGGACAGTATATCAGTCTATAAATACTTCCAAATAAACATTTTAAAGAAGGGGTATAGGTAGCCACAATTTAGAGAAATAGGGAGGAAAAAGAAAAATGACCCAAAAATAAGACTGAATATGTTTAGCTGAATATTAGTAAAAGGCTGTGACCTGTAAAAGGAAAGGAAATGTTGGCATGTGTTTGACGTTCTGCAAGTAGAAATATTATCTAATGAACTAGAGAGACAAAATAAATTCATATATGAAATGGTCCTGTGAAATAAGAGCAAGGACAGGGACAATACTGAGAAAGCAATGAGACTTGGTGGTTTCTAGCACTGAAGTCAAAATCTATGTCAAGCTGTGGAGTCTGTTCAATAGGGCTGAGTATTAGACAGACATGATTTTTCAGCAGAAATTCATTATGTTTGGAACTAGAAATTGTCATTGTGTAGCCAGGGTAAATGCCTTCCAGTTTCAGGAAGAGAATCTGCCTAGAAGAATATTATTACTGTGATTAGCTAAAAATAGAAGTGGGTACTCTGGTGTCTGAAATAAGTTCACTCAGCTATCATAGAAAAAACAAACAACAAACCTCAAAAAAACCTGAACCAGTAGTAGTTGTTAATACATAGGACACAGTCAGTAGCATTTTTTTAAAAAAAGTAGATTTTTTTAGCAGCCTGGCCATGTCAGAGAATATCAGGAGAGTCAGATTAGGGTCAATAAGGCATTCTTGGCAGATCTCAATATTCAGGTGGGGAAGACTCAAATGTGCCTAGTCCAAGCTAATGAGGCAAGAGTAAACCGTTTACAAACCATTAGTTTCATCTGACTTCAGGTGTGTAAATCTAGGTGCACTCCTAGAGCATATACTCTGATTTGTTTTCATTTGAATGGAATGCAACTCACATGTTTCAAAGCCACCCCGAGATGCCAAAGTGTGCTGCGTTGGGATAACTGTGAGATTATATTCAAAAAAGCACTCTTGTTTGGAACTAAAAGCCTTGTGTGGCCACAGCCTCAGATATCTCTTACATATCGAACTTTACGGTGTGTTAACACTGGGATATGTCATGCTGAACAAGACAGACCAACACTTAGAGGCAAGGCAGGAGCTTTGCAGTTGCAAGGCAGAGTGGCTCTGGGCATGTCCACTGGAGAGACACCGGAATCCAGGGAGCTTCAAAACACCAAAGGAGATACTTGGTTAATTTAGATATCTGCAAATTACTGAGAAAGGTTTTGTTTTGGTTTTGGGTTTGTTTTGTTTTTTTCAGATGCAGATTTGAATGTGTATATTTCTTTCATTTCCCCTGCAGGTGTTAAGGTATAATCTCTGCATCTGAAGATTAGCTTCACAATTAATTTTATTCATATACTTCAGACTGGTTTATACAGTTTCTTTATTGTTTTATAATCTAAGATCCACAGATACTCAGGAGTTCTCATAAAACCTTTATGTTTTTCCTAAAATTGACTTGAAAATTTTGTTTTAAGTAATGTTTCTATTCCGGAACTGGTTTGATCCAAGAATATTTCTGTCCCATCCCTGGAAAAACACCCTACATAACACTCACTCATGCAGATGGGCATAAACACAGTGATTTTCATACATATTCTTATTTGTTGTTAAACCTTTGGCAAGTCTTTCTCCTGCCAACTAATTAGTAAGAATACTACAGGAAGTCACTCTCTCAAGCTTGTTGTTGAAGGCAGAAACAATAAAAAAAGATCTCATCATGGCAGTCTGTAGCCCATGATACAGCTGAAATTATCAACTGCATAGCTCAGTGATTTCAGAGTTGAAGTATGAAGGACTCCTATCTTTAGCTTATATAGTTTTAAGTTCTTGAAGATGTAGAAGAACATAACTATTAACAGGTAAGAATCAATTCTTGAATCAGGCATGCCCTGCATGAATGTTTATGGTTTCAAATGTTGCAAAGATGTATCTAAGAGCAGCCACTCCTACCTGTGATACCCCTGCAGTACAACACACCTACTGGAGCAACTGCCAGCCCCTCTTCAGGGCCAAAGTGTTATATGACATTCTCTCTATCTTCTAAACCTTTTGTATCTCCACACCATACTGAAAGTTGTTTGGGTAAAATAAAACAAAGAAATCTTATTAAGAATAGGCAAGAAGTTGTTTTATGGCAAAAAGAGGCTTCTGTAATTATAGACTAAAAAACAATCTGTATTTTAACATAAGAGATATCTGAGGCCTTTTTCTCTGAGAAGTCTGGGGAAATAAAAAGCACCATCCTTCTTCTTGGGAATATTTTGTAATATTTTAGAACATTTATTTCAGTGTAGAAATCTCTCAGAACAAGCAGTGGTCTTGCTGTTGGAGTAAAGAACGATGCCATCTGGGTTTCATTTGCAGCGGTGCTGCTGACTTGCTTTGACACCCTGAACAAGGCATTTAACATCACTATGTCTCAGCTGTAAATGATAATTAATTACAGTGTGTCTAAAAGCTCCAGTCAGGATGAGGTCCAAACACACTGGCTACTGTACAAATAAGGCCTGACATTGACCCTGCCCTGAAGACTCTAATTTGAAACTAGATGCAGCAAGCAGATCTGACAAAAAAAGAAAGAAGGGAATAGACAAGAGGAAGCTAATGAAAATAAAATAATGAGGGAGACATCATACAACTTGAATGTTTCAAAGCATTAATAAATTGATTAATTAATTAAAATTATCTCTCCCTTACTGCATCACAACCTCTCCACCACAGTTTTTGTGTAGATGCCATTGCAGAAGAAAATCCTGAAGAAGTACCTGAAGGAGAGTACAGGTCAAGGCCTTGGGGTTTAAGTCTGACAGGTTAATCTATATATCAGAGTAATACAAAAAGAAGTGCAGAGCTGATAAATTGAAATTCAATTGATATCCCTAGAGAGACAAAGGAATATACAGGTAACCATCTAGAAAGGGATAACAGTTTTCAAAATAATGTTTTAAATTTTTTTTTAAAACCATATTACTTAAGTGCATTTGCTATTTTGTGTTATTGCAAAAGTCATAACTGAACACGTCAAGTTGAACTTTTACATTTCACTTGTTGAATTGTATGATTTTTCCCTCCCTCAAGTAGCTGATAGCAAGCAAATATGTTGAAAAAATAAGCAGCAGGTCACCACTGACTTGTGCTTTTTTTCCCACATATCACTGCCATCTTTTTTTCTTGCAAGTGAAATGAAAACCAAGGACTTTGACACCAGCAAGAATTTCTCTTTCTCTCTACTATGTCTGTGTTCCACCTTCTGTCTGAACAACCGCTTCTGTTGTGGGTCAGCTCATACTCCACAGAAATAAGTATGTTTTCCTCCTGTTCCCACTGCCTCTTTCAAATGCCATTATTTTCCTCTGAATTACTATGACTTGACTGATTTGACTTCCACAAGTTTTAATATTCTCTTCTTCTCTTAAACTTCTTCTACCTCTGTCTTAGTTGGATTTGAGATCAGAAGATTATCTACTTTGCCCAGGCATATGAAATAAGCTATATAACATAATTATAATTATGCCTGCAGAGGGGACCAGTATAGCAGGCAGATGGGAAGAACAGAGGAGGAATCCAGGCATACAGCAATGCTGATTTGTTATAGGTAACTAGAGCAACAAGGAGTCCTGCACACTGGTGAACTAGGAAAATCAGTAGAGAAAACAAAAGGACTTTCTCCAGTCATCAGTTGCATAACAGATATAGCAGAGCTTTCCCCTTTCACAGGCATAGCTGGACAGCCAGACCTTTATTTAACATAAAGTCGAGTAGAGTAAGATGATAGTCTGTAGAAAGGTAGATGGTGCAGCTGGTTTGAAAGCAAAAATTATCTTCCCTAAGAATTTATTTTTATTTGCATTTTTTTGAGATATTGAGGAAGAAAAAATGCACCCCAAGAGAGTTTTCTCCCAAAATCAAAGAGAGTTTTCAAATATACTCACAAGCCTGGAGATGCAAGCTCTTTTGTGAAAGCCAAAGCAGAGTACTAATCTTCTTGATGCAGTGTAGAGGCTGGTCTCAACTTCTCTTTGGGGACTTCATCCTGTGCGCAATAATTCAGTGACATTTTCAAAACTGAATACATTATATTAAAGAAATTTGATTTTTCATAAAGGAGGTTTTTTAAAGTGGAAAGAAGTCATGTTTTGGTCTGTTTTAATAGCTTGTTATCACTGCTCATCCAGAGTTGAAGCCAATGGCAAAATTCTGCTTACTCCAATATGGCAAGATAACAATTTTAGAATCTATCTCATTTTGCTACCAGGTGGAAAAACACAGTTTTTAAAGATCTCAAAGGATCCACTGGGTGAAATTCATTGACCAAGAATCAGCCCACAAACACACACAAATATATTTTTCCAGTATCAGATATTTCTACTGTCAACCCAAACCTTTTAAACAGCAACTTTAGGTCTGCTCTTTTCAACTTTCTGCTCCAGCTATTATTTCTTTCAATGTGTTTCCAGTTACATGGTGGAGAGGGGAATGAAAAAGAAATGAACCTTGTAATTTTGGGAAATCATTTAGTTATATAAGAGACACCTTTGCTGTTTTTCTTGAAATATGCAAGACCATGATAAAATATTGTGTGATACTTCAGTGTACTGCCACTAATGGGAAGTACTTTAAAAATATAAAAGCGTTACAAAATATAAGAAATGGCTTCAGTTGCACAGAAACATTTTTTCCTTATGCTTTGCACACTGTTTTGCCATGTTGCTGACTTTAATTAGAGCAGAACTCTAGCTTCTGCTCATTGGTTTAGTGAATACCACAAAATGAAGTTTATTTAACTTTCTAAAATAAGGAAAGCAGGGCAAAGGTAATTAAAAGTTAATTACAATATAATTAATCATTTACACTCAGTGTGTGAATGTTGCCCAGGTGATTACTGACGCCATCCTTCCTGACCACTCCTGCCCTTTCCATTGTGGGTTTTTCCCTCCAACATTATGGGGTGTCTCCCATATACCTTTCCAGTTCCACCAATATTCCCAGTGCCTAGTTCAGAATGAAGACTTAGGGAAGAAATAAAAACCAACCAAACAAACAAACAAATTTCCTCGTTCCTTTCATTTCCTTTTTTTGTGTGTGTGTGCTTTCCTCAGGCATAACTTTAATTTAGACTTCTGATTACCTTTTAAATTTGACAGAATATACCTATAAAATTTTTTAGTAATTGTTTCATTTCCCAGCTTGGCATGTGTAGTTAACCTTGAAAGACTGATTGGATGTTGCCTGCACTGAACCCAACCTTTACTGGTACCACAAAGGTCACAGAACCACTCTCATTGAACCTGTGCTTTTAAACACAAGGTTCTGTACATATTTGAACTGCAATGCTTTTACAGCCCATTAATTCATCATTAAAAACAGGTTAACTAGTCACTCTCTTTAAGACTGCAACTTAAAAATCTCTCTGGCATGAAATGCCCTCTATTTGGCACTGAGAAATCTTTTCCAAAGATTTTCCAAAGTCCAAAATTTTTTGGACTAACAGAGTATTTGTAAAAAACTTGCTCAGTGTGTTTTTAATTGGAACAATATATGGAGAAGAAAGGTGTCTTTCTTTACATTTCAGTTTGGCAACATCATCAATAATAGATGTACAGAAGAAGTACAGAATACTGTACTTACATTATGGGAACATCCCAAAACTCCACCTTCAACAACAATCATTATTTTTCTAACTGTTGCACAGAGAGAGAATTCTTTATTCAAAAGCTCTTTGGTCTACAGTAATTCCATAATAAGTAGTTATGAATATTATTAAAATAATACAAATCCCATCCTGAGACACAGTACTGCACATTGCTAGTGTCACAATAAATTTTGGACTGGAAAAAAATAATAGAAGAGAATAAAAGCATTATGAGAGTGTGCCATCTGTTGTTGATAGTGTTCATATTGTTTTGGAAAACCGAACTCAATGCTATGAAACTTAATGAATGAAAATAAATGCAAGATATATTGTTTATATTGGAGAACTTCTGATGTTTTACAGTTTAGATGTGGTAAGTGCTGTGAGACTTACAGGAAGAAATACAAACCTTATTCTGAACAATTTAACAATTAACAAAAGGTTGAACAAATGTGAAAAATAAGTACAGACATAGCTCAGAAACATTCAGGGCAGTAGTAACTGGTAAATTTTGCAGGCAAAAAAGGTATTTTGAGTGGGAGCGTCACATCCACACATACATCATTACAAAAACAAGATTAAATTTTCATTAATAGCAAACATTTAAAATCAGTGAGATAGCAGAATCAGCGTTACCAGAAAATCCTGTTATAGCTTTTTATGTGTGCAAATTTTAATATGGCCTAATAGTGAATGCATTTAATTCTTCTGCTTAACTTTTCACTGGGTTATGAAGATAACATCTTCCAACTCATGGCATAGATTTTGGTGACCAGACTAAGTAGCAGACATGAGTTAATATCCATCAGGCACATGGCTCTCTAGAGGAGGAAACAATGTACATTTGTTCTGTAGCTTGCAGCTGCTGAGAAGATAGCAACGAGGTGCTGAAATTTCTGCCCCACTAGGGGAATGTTGATCTAAGTCTGAAACAGTACTTAAAGACAGCTTAGTCAAACACATATAATTGGCAGATGTTTTTGAAATGTAGTATAAAGTGGATTACACTTCATTCTATCATATGAAAAATGTAGGAGCTGCTCCAGACTCTGAGACTTTGTGTGACATCCCGGTTATCTGGCTTGTCAAATCAGGGTGCTGGTCACTTCCTTCTCATGAGTGGAGAAGTGTGAAACACTCGTTTACGATAAGGTTATTGTTATAAAATTATATTTATTATATATTTATAGCACTTCATGGGCTAGACAAGAGGGAATTTCTTTTCCTGCTACATATCTATGCACAAAAAAAGGTCCACAAAAATTAATGGAATGCGGTGTATCCCCTTGCACTCACTAATGATTAGCACAAAAATGAAAATTATTCACATGTAGTATTTTGTATCAGAGAAGTGCTGGGATAGCGCTTTTTTATTTTTTTAATTAAAATTTTGAAAGTGCACTGATTATAACAGCATAGAGTTTAGGCCTGAGACCAGTATTACTACCACTCTTTTTGAAACCTGAAAGGGGTCATGACGTAACAGAAGCCAAGACTTCCAGAAACAAGACTATTGGTAATGGTGTAGGTATTCTCAGTAATGATAAGTGTTAGAAATTGGGTGTGAAACTCAGCTGTCCAGAGGTTGCTGTCACCAGAAAAGGTCAACCAAAACCTTCTCAATGAAATAAATGGAAATTAAGGTTCTCCCAGAGTGCTGTTCTGCTGTCTGAGATTAGGTGTACATAACAGGACAATGGATAACAACATAACAGTACCTGTTTCTTTACTCTGATAGTGAATGGATGTTCAGGTGACTAGTTCAGCTCTAGAGGGGTTTTGGATAGGTGTTACAGTGCATCTGAAACACATGCGTAGAGGTAGCAGGTGTGAAACCAGTCTGATAGGAGTCCTATGGGTTTCTGGTAGGGCAGCAGGAGGCTGGAAAAATAAGAGGAATTCTTAATTTGCCATCAAAAGAGGTCGTAGATGACAGTGCTTTGAAAGTCTAATCGCTCTGCTGAAGAAGAGTCCTATCCATGATGTTTGCTACCCATGCAAAGACTTTTTTATCTATAGGTCTAAGTTTTGTCTATTTTTCCCTTCTGTAACACATAATTTAGTCCATGGAGAACTAGCTGAGGTCTCTGGCAACTGAAAAGAATATTGGGCTGCTAGAATGGTGGAAAATCCAAACTGCCAGCCTTCATTATGGACTGTCTCTGAGTATGGCAACATATTTGGGCTGATGTTCTAAAGCCAATGTTTCATTCAAGTAACTCAGACAATGAGCACTTTTTTCACAAAAATGAGCAGGGCAGGATGTTTCAGAAAAATAAAAATTATGCAACATCAGGCACAAATATCTACAACACTGCCAACTAAATGAATCTGCAGGGAAATGTAAATACAGAAGCCATTAAAGACTAGTCAAGGTATGTTTTAGGTTTCTAAACAATAACATTGAGCAGATCAGTAACAGAGCTCTTCATAATTTGCAGAGCCTGCAGAAACAAAGAAGTTCTATTATATTTATTATCAGAGAGCAGCATTCCTGTATTGAAATCCAAATACAACAGAAACTTCCCTGCCCTGTGCAGTTATTTTGCTCATGAATAGGGGCTCTGTTTAAGATCAGCAGGGTACGTACACCTAGAAGGACACTATGCTTCTGAAAGTTAACTAGGAAACTGTTGACTCAGACTCTGCTTATGAACATCTCATGGCTTCAGGCCCCAACTGTCTTCATTTGCTGTTTTAATTTTTCTTCAGCAGAGTTCATTTAATTTGTAATATATCCAAACTGTTAGTGTGTCATCAAGTACGAGAGCACACATCTAATAAATAATGTGGTATTACTGCTACCTTTTGCAAAAAATATTTTTGCTTGGGAACACAAATGCATGAGTCCATTTCTTTAGGTTGGGTATTTTAAATAGGTATTGGTGGTAGTTGCAGTTACTCATTGCAGAACAATCCACCATTACAATAACATAAACTGCCCTTTTAAATAAACTTCTGAACTCTGTTTGACCATAAATACATGAATAAGTTAAATTGTAAGTGCAACAATTCATAAAACACATTACCAAGTCAAATTTCTAACTCTGCATGAAAATATATACATATATATTTTTGCATATACATGAAAAATACCTAGTAAAATTATTCAATGTAGTAAGGCAACATGAGGATCAGACTGCCATGTCATTAAAGCTAAATTATTTAGGAGTTTTATTTCTTTTCCTTTACTGTTGAATAAAACTGCAGAACAATCCCTATATAGTCCCTAAAGCTGAGTCTGAAGAACAGGGAAGTTAATAGAAAGTTTCTTATGGATTTCGGCTAGTTCTGCCTCTGAGGCACGAAACTGCAGTGAGGTCCATGCACAGGGGAACCACCAAACTCCCGTGTTGTACAGACCCTCCAACTCTCTTTCCAGAGAGACGCCAGAAGGCTAGAAAAGTCTGGGCCAGAACTGCTCATTGGTGGACATGAGGCAGTTTAGGGCTGGATGCAGGATGACTACAGTCACATAAATTCTGAGAGCCTACATATGGCATGAAGCCGAAAACCAGCACAACATTGCACATCCTCCTATGGACCTCCCATCCAAATCCACCTTACCTCAGGCATCCCTACCTGTGTCTCCATTTCATGATGAAGACATGTTTTCAATGAATCTGTATTTTTCAGATTCACGCTTGGAAATTTGATCAGCTCTTTTGGCTTTTCAGTTTCTGATCTGACTATTCAGCCAGTGTAAATGAATACTGCTCCAATTTGTCCTGGCTCAGGATCCTGTGGCTTCCCAAAAGCTTAATGCCATTAGTATGACCTACATTTGTGGGTAAGACTATAAAATTAGGACTTTAATTTACTGCTGATGTTGTTCTTTGAAAAAATTGCAGTTTACAACTTCCACATGAGGGGAAGAGGAGGAGCAGACACTGATCTCTTCTCTGTGGTGACCAGTGACAGGACCTGAGGGAATGGCCTGACGCTGTGTCAGGGGAAGTTTAGGTTGGATATCAGAAAGAGTTTCTTCACCCAGAGGGTGGTTGGGCACTGGAACAGGCTCCCCAGGGAAGTGGTCACAGCACCAGCCTGACAGAGTTCAAGAAACTTTTGGTCAATGGTCTCAGGCACATGGTGTGGCTCTTGGGGATGGTCCTGTGCAGGGGCAGGAGTTGGACTCAATGATCCATGTAGGTTCCTTCCAATTCAGTTTATTCTGTGATTCAGTATACTGTGGTTTTGATTTGTATGATAATCCCTTCATTTGGCTGTTACAGCACATTTTTTCTTATAACATATTTAAGATCAGATTAAGAAAAGACTTACTGTATTGTCAAACTATAAACACATGACTATTCTTTTCAGTCATTGAAACAACTGATAAAGTTACCAAATTCAGACAGAATGATTTCCTCATATACCTCCTCCAATATATCTTGGCTAACATTTTTGAACTGTTTCTAAGAGGAGGAAAAAAACCAGGAAAAAATAAGCATTTTTTTCATGCTTAAAAAAAAACCCTGGTGTGCTGGGTTCTCTTTCCATTTCTCAAAATATCCGGCTTCTAAACAGTCAAAGTCCTCCAGTCTTGCCATTAATGGCATAAAATAAAACCATAACTACTGAACAAGTAACATTTGGGCCAAGATTAAGACATTACACAGGAAAATGTGCCAAAAGGCTAAAATTGAGACTGTGATGTATTCTCAGATTTTTCATTAAAAACTTACTGGATATAAAGCTTCTTAAACTTCCTTCACTTCTTGTGAAAAAGTAGAGGTTCATTTCATTTTTTGACAGAACTATCCTAGGTGCCCATTCTTGCAGAGAGATGCTGTGAATTCACGTGCACATAGGCTAATTGATCCTCCTGGTGGCATTGGGTTTCTCATACATGGGGTTTCTATGTTATATCAGAAGAAATTTACTAAAATTATAAAGCATGGCACTGCATACCACTGCGTTTAGAACACGCAAATGTGTACTACATGCTCACTAATATCCTTCAATGCAAATATTTAGTTAACACAAGTAATAGCCTTATGACATACATATGAAAGCCAGGACAAAAAACATTAACTTCTTTGAGGAAAAATTTCTATCCATAAGGTAACATTCATCCACACATTTCATGGGCTGTTTACCCCCTGAAGTTTAAAAAGGTGAGTAAAGACTGACAGATACTGTTTGGATCTACTAATAGAAAATTTTGTAAAGGCATATTTCAGGTTTTATTTTATTGATTGATAGTGGGGTATTTTCTGCATATTATTGATTTTTTATATTACCACATTTTACTCTGACCCTCTAAGTAGTAGCATTCAGCAAAGGTAGAGTGGGATTCTGAGGTCACTGCTATGTGTGAAGCCTGGCAGATGGTGCCCTGCACAGTGGTAGGTTTGCAAACCTTTCCTAACATGTCATCCATCATTCTCCTGAAATCTACCTAGGTTTCAAAGCCAAAATCTGGGGCAACACTTGTCGACCTATCTATTTCAATTTTTATAGTGTGCTCATTTCCATAATATCTGGGGACATAAAAGTATATGATATATATGGCATATGGTATATATATATACCATTTGCTCTGGTATATTCCAGAGTGAGATGACGTAGGAGAAAGAAGGAAATGGTCTTGACCCATCAGTTTTTCCCTTGCATAATGGAGAATGAGAATTCACTTTAAAGTAACTAGAAGGGAGGATGAAAAGTTTCCCCTTCACCTCCTCTGTTCTTCATTTATGTTTTTGTCTTTTCCTGCCTCTTCCTCTCACCCCTCTTCCTTTCATAAATTATATACGCTCTTACTCACGAGTTGCTATCACTCAGTCTACAATTGCTTGCTGACAGACATTTTCTTTTCCTCATATATTCATTCTTTCCACCAAACAGCTAGCTTTTCTGAGTCATCCCTTCCCAAGAGCTGCCAGTCCAGGCCATCTGAGTCCACCCTCAGCCCACCCCATTTCTCTATACATATGCATTATCCATTATCTGATATGTCCCCCTTACTCTGCAAATGTAGTCTGTTTTTCCATGTAGAAGCTCTCTGCACATCTGTTGAAAACCTTTCATTTAGCCAGTTTCTCCCTCACCCATCACCTTCATTCCAATCCAGTCTTCTCAGAATGGCTTCCACTGGCTTTACCATAATGTATTGGGTCTGACTGAGACAAACTGTGCCCAGTGGTGCTTCCTGGGCACGAGTCACTTTCTCAGGTAATGCTCCAAAATCTTTGGCATCTGGCCAATCCATAATCTCTTCTAGGATTCCTGGGAGATTGGGTTTTCCCATTCGGGCTCGCTATGTAATCAGTGCTACCCAGTTACTCCATATAGCGCTGGTTGCATGATGTGTTGAGGGGACACTTACTCTGACCATCCAGTGTAGGACAGGCAGTCGTGGTGCCAAGAGGAGACACACTTCTGTCCCAACCACTTCTGAGGCAGCTCGAACCCCCTCATAGGCTGCTAATATCTCTTTTTCAGTTGGAGTATGGTGGGCTTCTGATCCTCGATAACTCTGGCTCCAAAACCCTAATGGTCAAACTCAGGTTTCTCCTGAGGTCCTTTGTCAGAGGCTCCAGGTGAGACCTTGCTCCCCAGCTGCAGTGTAGAGGATATTCTGCACGTCTGGTCCTATCCGAACAGGCCCAAGAGCTACTGCCCGAGCTATTTCCTGTTTAATCTGCTCAAAGGCCTGTTGCTGCTCAAGGCCCCACTCGAAATGGTTCTTCTTCCGGGTCACTCGGTAGAGAGGGCCCACAAGCTGACTATAGCCTGGAATATGCATTCTCCAGAACCCCACCAGGCCTAGAAAAGCTTGTGTTTCCTTCTTGTTAGCTGGTAGGGATATAATTGCTATTTTGTTAACCACTTCCACAGGCACATGACAGTGTCCATCCTGCCATTTTATTCCCAAGAATTGTATCTCCTGCCCAGGTCTCTTTACCTTACTTTGTTTTATGGCAAGACAAGCTTTCAGAAGAATTTGGATTATTTTCTTTCCTTTTTCAAAAACTTCTGCTGTGTTGCCCCACACAATGATATCATCAATAGACCGTAGGTGTTCTGGAGCTTCACCCTGTTCCAGCACAGTCTGGATCAGTCCATGGCAGATGGTGGGGCTGTGTTTCCACACCTGGGGAAGTCGGTTCCAGGTATATTGGACACCCCTCCAAGTGAAAACAAACTGTGGCCTGCACTCTGCTGCCAGGAGAATGGAGAAAAATG